>VXBU01012608.1:586453-626067 GCA_013400315.1 Bombycilla garrulus | reverse complement strand
ATCAAGTGGCAGACAACTGGCTCTCCGCCAATGCCGGAGAGAAGCAGATACACTAAGTCTCTAAAGCCATACTATTCAAGCTGTGATTGAATGAAAACAAAAACCAGAAAGGCTCTACACTGCCCAAAATGGCTTCCTAATCATCATGATTGTTATTTTTTCAAACCAAAGCAAAGGAGAAACTAACCATAATTTAATTTTTTTTTAGCCTAGATGTTTGCCTCCTCTGATACATTCAGACCAGCAAATAAGGCATCAGATGAAGTTAAAAACAAGAAGGCATTTTTCTATGCCAAAAACCAGAAAGACCAAAGGCTTGGATAAATAGAGAGAAGAGTCCTAGAAAGAAATGCTGGCAGTTTCTAAACTCACAGGGGATTTGCTGGAGAGCATCATGCCAAAAGCTCCAAGCAACCTGAAGTTTCCACATCAAATCTAGAACAAACCACCTCAGAAATTGTAAGGGAAGAAACTCTCAGACAAGATGAAAAAGAGAAATTCTGTTATTTCAGTAATGTGAAAGAAGAACAAAAAAAATTGATGTGGGAACTAGGGAGCTCTGGGGGATATATACATAATCTGGAAAAAAAGAACAGAGGAGCAGAATTAGCTTGGAGTTTTGTTCATTCATTTTATCAATTAAAAAAAAACAAACCACACACAAGAACTCTTCACAATAAAAGAAAATAAAGAATCCTAGCTGCTGTTTAAGCACAGATGGAGAAGTGCGGACAAGGTATATGGCACTGCACAAACTGTTCCCTGTGACATATGGGTAGATATCAGAGTCACCACCATTTCAAAGTCAACTGACAGAAGTCACTGTTTCACTGAAAATTTAATCATGTCTACCGCAAACAGATTATCTCAATGGTCTACAACATGTTCATCAGTCAAGATTAAAATATCTTACTGACAGTGCATGTATTAAATTTATTCGGGGCAGAATCCACTGTTGCAGAATTCAACTAATAAAGCTTCTTACTCCTGCCACCCCTATTTGGGAGCAAAGGAAGAGACAAAGTAACATCTAAACGTAAGTACCTTCAATTTTTTGCAATGCAAATCCTGCCATACAAGTTTCCATACATCCTTTTTAAAATAAATTTTATACTAAACGGATGCAAGAAAAATATACTTCCTTTTTAATTAATAGGTAGGCTCATCCACACATTTTATTAGTCTAATCATAAACTAGCAGGTTTAGTGCTTTTCTTACATTTTCTTTGTGGTGTATATGTCAGGACACAAGCTTGAGGTGCTTTCAGCCTTTCTTCTACACTGTCTTTAAACGTGTACTTCCTTATCAATATCCATCCTAGTCTATTCTCCACTGCATTCTTACATCACAACTACAGCTGCTTGGATCTTACAATTTGTCTATAAAACCCTCATCTTGCTGCAAGTTGACTACTTCCAGTGTTACTGTTAAAAGAAATAGTCCTGCTTCCCAAATGCATCTATGAAGACTGAAACTATTAAACAAATCAAATTAACCAAACTAACTATGCTAAGTAATTTCTCAGCCTTGAAGTCATGAAATGCACTAGGAACTTTGGTATCAATAACATGATTTTATGTGGACAGATCTGTGTTTTGAGCTTTGGATAATAATTGTTGTACAAGTGACATGCTAAACAGCATAAAAGGCAATAAATTTAAATTCTCCTGATGAGGCACTGGACACCCCAGACAAAATTAGACAGCTTTGCACACAACTTGAGAGGTTCACTGCTTTATATGTCTTAGACCATGTACTTTTAAAATAAATACTTCTAAAAGCCTGCTAGAATCACAGGCTGTATGATTAAAACAAGGGTTTCAAAATGGCACAAACACAGAGCAAGCCTAAATTTGATAAGCATATGAATACTAAATGGGGTAGTATGGAAGCATAAACAGTATAACTGCCCTAAAATAAAATCTTCTTCCAGATGGTACTAAGCTTTTGAAGTCAGGAAAAAAACTGCTAGCTTTATGGAGTTCCTCAGTTCTCTCAGGCATAACATTCACATCAGTACTGATACACAAGCCAGCGACTGCCTCACTGAAGAATAACTGACAGAAAAAGCAGTTGTTTGCAATCTCCTCTTGAGGAGATCACATTAATACCCTTAGTATTATTCCTCTTCAATATATAAAGTAATATTTATGCTCAGAGCATGTGGAAATTACAATGTAACTTCTAAGGTTATGCCACACTTGAAATATTAAAATCACCATTTTAAGAAACTATTTACTTTCAAATGAAGAGCAAACTGTCTCCATTCCTAAAGACACACAGTAGAAAAAGTCTGTGATATTGAAATGCACTTTAAACTTTTTTCTAAGAGTCATGTTTTAGTTACTGTTCTGAATGTAAAGCATGTTTTCAAAAAACACTTCCTTGTCCCACACACAAGTTCTAGGGACCAGATAATAGATACAAAGGGAAGTCTCTTTCTATACACTGCACAAGTTCAACTGGGTTCCGGTCATGCTCACCTTGGCAGACAGTATCTAGGAGTCAATATCTAATGATGAGAAAAAAATTAAAGAAACTTTTCTTTGAAGTCTTTCATTTTCCCTTGCATAAAGGAGAAGATGGATTTACTCAGTATCTACAGGTACATTCAATGGACTTAATGTTAATAGTACTGACTCTTTTGGGATTTTTGAGAAACTATATGCTACATCTGATCTTCTCCTAGTGATCTCAGAGCCACTGCCTTTTACATTTCTGATATACTTAAAACTACTAGAACCATATGCTCAGGTACTTCTAAAGAACATATTCATAGTAGTGTCACTGTTGTCCTTCTAAACAGTTTTCCATGAGTGAGCTGTGGTTGAAAAATTATACTTTCACAAAATATTATAAGAAAAACCTGTCTTCCTTCAAAATGGCTGCTAGTCCCAGGTAATGCCCAAGAGCTAATTCTACCCTAATTCTTAAAGACCGACATCTTTCACGTGCAGATGACACTGCCTGTTGCTTTAGTGTTCTCCTTAACAGAAACAGAGGCCAAAGCTGATCTGAAAGACAGTACATATCTTAAATGGTATTTGTTGCTTTGTTTTTGCAGAAGAAAATGGAAGACTACTTATTAATAACTTACTGAAAATGGTATTTCATTCAAGAAAAATAGCACACCACTACTATTATTTTACAACTTTATTTCACTGATTCTTCACCATGAGGAGGACACTGAAAAACACAGGATACAGAAAGGAGCAAAATGTGCTAGGAAGGAAGCACACACTGCAGATCACACGAGTGAAAACAAGCTTGAGAACATCCACCATACACACAAGCTTGTTTCTCCTTCTCCAAAGGGAAAAAAGAACATAAAATGCACAGATGAATTTGCCTTTTACTTGTTAAAAGAATTAGTTTCCAAATATATATAAGTATATATAGTTCACATAAGTTACACCTCTGAAGAATTTTTAATACAGTCATATTATATGTTAATAATTTTGAAGGAATTTTGTAGATAAATTTGAGGAAGCATTAGACATTTAAGAAGAAAAGCATTACTATATGCTGCAATTACTCAATAAATGGCCCATTTTGAACACAGGGAAGCAGAATTACCTATGCTTAACTAGTCAAACATAACTATTAACTTGAATTTCTTTTAGTCATCCACATAATTTAAGTAAGCCTCGTTGACATAATCTGGCATTTGATCTACTGCCAGACTCTAATATTCCTTAATAAAATGCTTACTGAAACACAAAGGCGGCAATGAGAGGAATTTTTCCTTCTCATAGTTCTTCTGAGTCTGGCAGCATTTGCTGTTACCAGATGTATGCCCAGGACAATGTTGCTCTTCCCTTCCTCCTCCCATCTCAGGCCAGTAAACAACTCTTTGTTGTTTATTGTCTTTACCTTTATTCAAAGTTTCTTTGAAAATCTGTGTTTTTACAAAAAGCCATTCTGCAAAGAAAAAAAATTAATCATTTTGCATAACTACTTGTCAGATTAAATATCAGTAAGCACACTGAAGAAAGCACTATTAACCCCATATATAACTGTGCTTGTTATTTCCTAATTATTGATGTACTGAGCTTTACAAGTATTTACGGTTTATGAGAAGGGCTTTTTTTTGGAGAAGACACAGATAGAGTTGAGAACATTTCCCAGAGCTGCCAGAAAACAGAAAGCTTATTCCTGCAAGTTTATTAATTTTAGGGGGAAAAAAACCAAACAACCCAAAATATTCTAACTATGTTAAAACATACCCTCTGTCCTTTAAAAGTCAGCTGCCAATTGCTTCCTATTACTAGGCAAAAAAACATATTTCCATACAGAAACAGTTGGACACAAGGTAGCTAGAACAGAGTGAATTAAAAACACATCATGCTGTTAGATAAAACACAGTAAGTCACTTGCTCTATTTTCCAAACCGTGTGTAGAGGCAAGTGGTTCTCCGAGCGTACATGGACAGCTTTTCTGCTAAAGCTGAAAACAGTTCAACTTCCAGTAAAATAATGAGTGTTAGACACCCTCAAACTACATAGTTTCTATTATCCTTACTATCTTAATTCAGTGGACGGAGTGAATGATTTTTGATTTCTAACCCAAAATATTTTTCATTCATTCCTTTTATAATTCTAGTGTACAATTATTATTGTATTAGAATCTTTCTGATAATAGCATTTTCTTTCGGGTCTATAATTTGCCTAAATGTCTTAAGTGCTGTTCAAATTTTCAACTACTATTATTTTTCTATCATTTGTTATTATGTACTTTTATTTTTTTTTTGAGATTCCAGAAGAAAAAGAAATTGCTCTAATGTAGAAGAATGACAATTCTAGTTTTAAAGAAAAAAATAGGTTTCTATTCATCCAAACTGAGTCAAGCATATGTTACCTTATAAAGACTAAAGCAGTGACTCATAAAATCTGATTCCTCCCTCTCCAAGGAGATGAAGCTTCATGATTTACCCAAAAGGATTAACTGAGGTCATGGTTATTGAATACATGTTATAACCTTAAACTTCAGATTAGAATTTCTTTGTAGTCTTATTTTTCAGAATCATTCACTGTTCTAAAAAGCCTTATATGTTTACTTTTCCTTATAAAACTTATGGATAGAAATCCTTTTAATAGACATATTTTAAAATTTCGATATTTATACAGCATATTCACCATATGCTTTTCAATAAGTTTTTATACTGTGATTATTATCACAGTATGTACACAACTGGTTTTTCCAAATATTCTTGCAAGGTTTCTGACACTTCTTATCCAGCAGATCATCAGGCTCTTATACTCCTTGAATTTTTGGATGCGAAGACATTCTCAGCCCTATTCCTGTAGGGCATGAGAAGGACTTTTTTCACCTTTTCTGGGGCTCAGAAGAGTACAAGCGCTTCTCAGAAAAAGCTCAGCAAAAAAAGCACATCATTCCAAGCACAAAACAGGTCAAAAATCTTTCCACTTTAGCAGTGACTTGTTCCCCATTGGGACATGGGCCCACATGGTGATCAGCTTACCCAAAGTCTGAGAACACTGGACAGGCTAGAGAGTTGTCTCTGTCAAACTTCATATAAAATGTTCCATATTGTTTATAATAGAAACAAGGGGCAGAATAGGGAAACAAAAAGTGCTTTTACATGAAGGAATAAGAGCAAGAGGAGCATCCTCAGCAGCCATTACAAGTGCCAAAACCAAGATACTGATGCCAGCTGTACCATGCCACACTCACTAAATAAAATCATATACTCCTGGCTTTACCTGTAGTTCCTACATTCAGACACAGTACAACTCCTGTGTAAATAAGCCTGACCATGTCCACTCAGTACAGGCTCTGGAAACAGTCACCACTGACTGAAATAGGAAGGATTTGTCTCACAGCAACCTTCCCAATATTAAACAAACCTCAAAATTCTGTATCTGAGCAGTCAGCCATCCTTCAAGTATGCTCTAAGCAGTTTGTTTCTTGTTGAAAAGACAACTCTGAAATCCTGCTCAACCCTGTCAGACCAACATCATTTACTGCAAGGAAAAGGCTTTGGATCTGTGGTCCCTGCACACACCATTGCTATGTCTGAGGTAAAGCACATAACTGGCAGAAGGAACTTAAGTGAAAGCACCACCACTTTCCAGGCATTGGAAATGCACGTGTGCTGACTCCACCCATCCCTTCATCTCGCACATGGATGTGCCTTCATGCTGCCATCACCACCACCACCACTGACAGCAAAAAAACCCCAGGACTGCACAGAAGGAAATCACTGTCTTTGTAACACACAACCCCAATAATCACAATAAAGCTGTCATCATCATACCTGAGAACAAATACAATTCTCTGTTAATACAGCAACATTTTATTACCTTAGATTTTTTAGTTAAATAAATGGATCTATCTATTCTTAAATTACACCTTGACCAAGTTTAATCATTTGCAAACAGTATCATCAGTGAAGCTGTAACACAGAAAGATTAAATTTCAGAATTATTACTGGAGATAAAATTGTAACGATGACAAATTTTAAATACGCATGCATTGCCCACGAAAGGAGGAACCATCTAATTATATTTCAAGTGTTTTTCTCACATATACCATTTTCACTCTTTAATTGCCAGTGCTCTGGATTTACATAGCAACATGAAATGAAGATACTGGGGATTTTTCTGCTGGGTTTCTCCCTGGTGCATGGATATAGCAGTAACACAGGCAAGTATTTCTTTAAACTACTAACAAATGTTAAAAAACCCAACACTGATAACTTGGCACTCAGCCAGCTTACACTTCCCGTTTTGTAAGGAACGGAAATACCTTTAATTCTTCAGATGCCTTTGTGAAGTCTGAATGTAACTACCACATAATACATACATGTACTGAACATCCATAATAGGAAATATTGAAAAGGACATACTGGGTTCACAAAAATGGAAAGAGAAAATACAAGGTGTTTCCAGGTGAGGGAATGCCATGAATGCCTTCTAGTCCTGAAGGACTTCTATAAAGAATATTTTTAATTTCATAGATAAAACATACATATAAATACATGTCAAAATATCCCCTTGCTTTGTTTTCGCTCTGTTCTTTGAAGAAATTTATTTTTTTTTTAACTACATTATACATATGCAGCAACAATACCTGTAAACTTTTGCTGCAAGATATGAGAAAAGGAAGAAATTTTTTAAATCTGACCAGAAGAAAATTCTGGCTACTAAGGACAAAGTATTTTTATAGGGAAGAACAGAGTTGAAAGCAACTCCAGTAAGGGAGGGATTTACATAAAGCAGAGGTTTGTCCAGACCTGATGAGATCTGATCCTGCAATTGGTAAAGCTATTTAGATCTATGCTGCTTGCTTTTTTTTTTTTTTCTGTTGTTAATTAATATCTCATCTAGACTGTATCATAATCAGCCATTGCTGATGTAAAATTACAAGTGTTCTTGGCTGGCCTGCAAACCTACCTCTTAACCATTAAGACTTTCAAGGTTGTTTTTTTTTAGCTCTACATTTTTTCTTTTCACACCCTCTCCTCTTCTCCATCTGACTTCCCCATCACTTATTCAGCAGTCATATGAGAAATCTGCTATTGTCTTGCCTAAAAGCTGGCTACAAATAGTTTCTTCTGTAGTGAAGACAGGGCGATGTAGGTGGCGAGAAATCACCCTCCACTCTGCAAGCGCGTGGTGATGTCATGGCCCTCTGGTACCTCCCATCTTCTCCCAGACTGTGTGCCCCAGGTTTTATTGAGCCATGCTGCTGGAGGTGCAGGACATCACCCAGCCTTGTCACCAGCCTTCTCCTCCCCTCCGTGCCTTGTCCCAGCGCTGGTGGCTGCTGGGACTGAGCCAGCAGGTGCCACCATGGCCACGTGCCCAAACCCGGCCGATGGCATCTTCAAACCAGGCACTCGGGACTTCAACACGTGCCCCTCTTTCCCTGCACGTGTGAGGTAGAGACTTCACTGCTGGCAAGACAGGTTTTCAACAACTCAGTCCTAAGTTTGGAAGTTGTTAGAACATTATTTAAACAATAAAGTTAAACAATAAACAATACTGAACAGGCTGCCAACAGTGTCCGTTATGTCTTCCACAAAAATAAAACCCTATTGAACAAAAAGAAACTGTTTTAGAACTTGACCAATGCAGATAACCACAAAGACATCAAAAGGAAAAAGAAAATGGGAAGACAGATTGCAGGTAACACTTTACCTACTATTTTAGGTTTTGCTGAGGACTCAGAGCAAGGGTGCATCCTTAGAGCATTTCTCTTTATATAAACACAGGCGAACAAATTGAAAACCTTATTGAATAAAATAAAAAACCTGATGAAAGAGCATGGAAAGTTGTACTATCTGAATTCTGTTCCAGTTTCACTATCCTATCCACCATTCCCTAAAGTATCTAAGTTTACAGTCACAGGAGATACATGGTTGAAAATCAGATTATTCAAGTTTCAGCAGGACTGGCAAGTGTAGCCCAGACAAACCTCACTGTTGATCATCCTGGCTCCCATACAAGGAAGGAAACACGCTTCAAAGATTATATATTTTTAAATGCCACTACTACTTCAACCTACCTTTGGGAAACATGGAATGTGACTACATTTATATAATCTTTATTTGCTCCTGGTATTTAACACCCATAATGACAAACCATGAATAAGCATCATAAGAAGAGACCATCTAAAAAATTGATTCTAAACAATATGATTTGCCTCAATTATGAGAATCACCAATATACGAGAATCACCAATATAAATGTTAATTAGTAACTACCTGAAGGAAAAGAAATTTAAAAGAGTAGAGAGACTGTTGGGAAACACATGGAGTAAAATAAAATGGGCAGAAATCACTGAGAGCAGAGAAAAATAAAGCAATAGAAAAATACAGCAAAATTTCTGGAAGAAAGAGAAGGAACATTGACAGAGAAGTGTGTTGCCAAGGCAAAAATAGACAGCTGAAGACAGCAGACAAAGAAGGATGAGAAAGCTCAGGAGAAAGTAGGAAGCAAACCAAACTAGAAAAGATGAGGACTAAAACTTGCAAGGGAAAACACTAAATGCAGCAAATGTGTTCAAGTGAGCTGATACGAGGCTGTTAAAAAGGAAAACAAGAGCATTTTGAATATTTTAAGGAAGACTGATGTGTGCTTTTCTATGCAGTGTCTACTGGATATCCCAGAATATGCACTTGAAAATAACACTTGCTTTCCACCCAAAAGGACCTGACAGTAAGGAAAGGACATTACTACTCTCCCCCTACACCTGCACTGCTGCTTCTACTTTAACAAGCAACTAAGCAATGACAAGAGCATCTGAGGAAACGGCAGATCTGCAACTTGCATCCATCACCTTGCATTCGAAACCATGTTTTGGAGATTTCTATACACTTGAAAATATAGTATCTTGAGTATAATTTAACCTGACTTTAAGAGAGTACAAAGAGTACCTGCAGCATCTATTTTTTTACATTAGAAATTCAACTTTTGCCCATTGTGACTAAGGCAGTACATCATGGAAACAATAAGTAAAACTTACATTTAAAATTTTATCTTCTTCAGAGTTTTGATTAGTTATTCTTTATGTTTATTATATAGAAGACTAGGAAAAATACCTTGCTTTTTATTTTTTAAACATGCAACACCCCTCATTGCTATGTTAAAGTTGGAAAAACTTCCAATCAAAATGAGTCAGCAAACCATTCCTCCAACAAGAATAAAAAAAGGGCAAGACTTAATATTGCCCTGGTTTATTTTTGCTTAGAAATATCATTAGGAAAAGTGATTGAAAGTGATAAAAAAATATTCAGACTTTATCCCTCTAGGATAATTATTACAATTATTTCATTTCTCTGTTACTATGCTTGAGAAAGTCCATAAGAGAACTCGATAAAGAACCAGCCACATCCAGAAGAAGTGTAAATTAAATTATTTTACGTTACGCTTGTCTATGTCCAAAGGTCCTCTTAAAAATCTAGCTGGAACAATTCTAAAAGCTACTAATCCCAGCATTTGTAGGGGTATAAATCCCTAGCATACTATCAAGTACATTGAGGATATCAGCATTATTTTTAAGAGGGAAAAAATGGCTTTCCTACTGTTCTATTTGTTCCACTGAATGAATAGGCACAATGAAAATTCTCAACTACTAACTTTTAGACAGATTAAACAAATTCTGCCCATTAGTGTCTTCATCTGAGTTACCAAGCTCCTTTTACCACAGGCAGGGAAATTGCCTATGTTGAGAGTTCAGTTCATTACTTGGTTAATCTAATCCCAAACAGGCTGAATCGCACCAAGTGCCAGCATCTCCCCACCAACAATAAAGAATCTGTGTAACCACACAGAATGTGGATGCCTACACTGAAGACAGCCACATGAGATCAAGTGAATCCCACTTTTACTGTACAGGTTCAGGTAGTTGTAGCAATTCATATAATCTTCATCCATTTAGTTACCAACTTCTGTTGTCATTTAAAGTGGAATTAAAATATCCCTTAACATCAGCCATCTTTGTGTATTCATGACACCAACTCACTTCCCTTCTATAAGGTATAAACAGGGAAAGAAGGCTATGGTTTCAATATTTTTTTTAGTTTGTTGAACAGTAGAGTCACTCAGCTGTTCAATTTTTTAAACTGCTGTTATTCAATGCAATCCACACATGATAAAGATTAGAACAGGCACTAATAAACCTCCAGTAATACATAAATCCCCTTACACAGATGCAAGTCATCAATCACATTAACATTTCATCTTCATTGAAAAAGGAAATAACATGGATATGACAAAGTTTGAAAACAGGAAATGCACAACTAACCAGGGAGAGTATCAGTGGAAAAAAAGTGGAGTGCTCATAAAAGTTCAAAGAAAATTGTAAGAAGAGTGCATATAGGCATGTTGGCTGAGAAAAATAATTTTTAAAATATAGAAAGGGAAAAACAAAGAAATTTCTGTTGTATTTCCTTATCATCACTCTTGTATTTATGCAAGGTAACAAAAGGGCTAATTTTTTTTTTTTTAAGTACTGTGATAAGATAGACAAGGAAGTACACAATGACACAGGGAAATGAAAATACTGATGGAAATGCACTCGGGCTGATAGAGTTAAATGAGATAAATCTAAGGAGATCTATTTGTGGATTAAAAGACACATACAGGACTGTAAGAACATTTTCAGACCTATAATGCCCCTAGTCTCTTATATTATGAAACTCTGGGTTACCAAGCCAAATTTTTAAAACCCGTGATGAGTAAAGACCATTGTAGAACCACTGTTTTCATTTACTGTCCTAGAAAATTTAGAATTTCAGGGGCAATAAATATATTTCTACTTTTGACAGCACAATGGAATTATCAACGTAGGCATTGTGCTGTTTCCAGAGCATGAGTGCTCCAGAACAGGTATAGCCCCAGTCTCTGTTCTGCAGCCAAGGCTCTGAAAAACTCTGGATACTGCCACAGTTACAGCAACCATTATGGACGCTTTTCAACTCAGTTGTGTACTTTTTTTTTTTTTTTCTTAACTTTGAAGCTAATACCACATATATCTGTTCACATATGAGCATGTGAAATCCTGACAGAAGACAAGGTTTTAGACACACAGCAGGTTCAAGGAACAGAATCCTCATCACAAAGACTGAAGCATCTTATAATAGGGCACATTTTAGCAAACATCAGTTGAAAAGTGGCTGAACGGAACAGATAAACAATAGGAGACTTAATCCTGTAACCATTCAATAAACTAAGGCTTTAACAAATCTACTAACAGGCAGCTGAATGACAGAATAAAATTGAATCTTCCACAGTCCCAGTAACAGGCAAAAGAGAAATAGGTCAATCAACAAAGATGTCATCTTTTGCTGTGTGGTAAAATCTATTCCAGAGTGCTGACATGTGCTTTTTGCTCTGACTTACCACTTTTATAATAAATGTTTATATTAAAATAAATAATGCAACCTTTTAAAATATAAAGTTAGAATTCCAACCAAGAGTGTGATCATTAAAGTGAAAATAGTACCTAAATTGTAGCAAGCTTTTATTATTAAATCACGTCAAAGTGTAAATTATTTTATTCTGCCAATTAACCTGCAGTGTCAGTCCACTGAAATATCTTTAAAGAAGTTAATGAGAGGCTGTCTAGCAATGGCACAGGTTGGCTTATGCTTTGCATCCTGCCATGCATACAGATTGGCACACATTTAGCTTAAATTACCTCTCTGTTACACTCCTGACAGTAGTATGCACATACTGAGTGTCCAAGCAAGAATAATTGCATGAGATAATCAGAGTTTAAAAACAAACACACACAAAATACAACCATACCCTAACCACTCTCTGTGCATTTCTGGCATAACACCCACAAAAACTAGTCAACTGGAGGATAACTGGATGAGTTGGTTTCCCTCTTTTTTTTATAACTTTTCTGTAATTTGGTAGGTTGTTTTTTGGTTTTTTTTTTAATTCGCCTCTGAGATCAGTTACATCAGTGTTTTGCAAAACAGCCTGAAAGAGCAGAGGGTTCACACAGGTGTGGAATTTTTAGTCATTGCAAATCATTTAAGTCATTCCAAAATACCAGAGATGCCAAACTTGATCATTTGGCCCTACTTGTAGAGGGCGGGTGTATGTGCAGCTGAGGAAGAGACTATTTGTGCCTCCTCCCTCTTGCCCTTCGATAGCCACAGCAATCAAATATTCAAGACTGCTGGTAATTTCACAAATTTTGCCTTAAGTCTTTCAAAGTTTAGAACCAAGATTCGTCCCTCTTTGCCAGTCAAGGAGGTTTTGGCAATGCTAAAACAGGCACAAGTGTGAGATCGAAATGTGACCACACTTAGGGGTTACTATCAGAGATAAAATCCTGCATATCATTAGCTGCTAACACATGCCAAAAGCAAACCAGTGGTGTCATTAATCACAATCCCAGTTTAAACCCTCTGGCAGGCTTTCCCTTGTCTTTTCTTACTTCATTGAGTACCTAGTCTTGAATCATGTCAAGGATTCCTTTGTTTTTTGCCTCATCTTTAAGACTATTTTTGTATACCAAATAGACTATCTATATATTTTAAGCTGTGTGTTAACCTACTAAGATCTGCCCAGAGAGAATGTGCTCAGAGATCATATTTTAAACTACCAGTCTCCTTTATATTGTTCATTTTCTCAAATAGCTTCATTACGTGATGGCATTGTTGTGACTGGCCCAAAAAAGCAGCAACTTCCTACTAAATATGAAATAAATAAATTCTTATGTATGAATGAAGAAAACAAGCAAGGTGAATAGCTGTGCTTTCCATTATAAACACAAAGCTATGTATCCCACAGCTACCTGGAAATATTGCCCCTGATTAATAACACTCATTTCAGTTTGCTTGACCCTGACGGTCAGTGCTGTGTTTTCTGTGTTTGAAGAGCTCACAGCAGGTTTCACCACGTGTTTCCAATGCTGAGACGAGAACCACTTCAATCCTGCTATACCCACAGAGCTAGAGTGGCTCTCTAGAAGAAGAGGACATGTTCATGACTGACCTGAGTTCTGCCCTGTAACACTCAGTCTGACAAAGTACAATGAAAACATTCATTAGTGTGGCAGAGAGGAAAAGGAGCTGAAATCAATATTTTATTACAGTCCATGTTTAAATCCCTCTAGTAATCCCTCTTCCTTTGCAGTTTGCTTTACTGTTAAAAAAAAAAATCATTAGTCATCTTTTTCCTGCAGCATTCCTCAGGGCAGACTGATTATAATACTGCCTTCTCTCTCTTTGTAAGCAAAACTGTAGAGGACACTTGGCACTGATGATGCTTTTGAAGTACTGCTTTCATCTCATCTCAGAAGCCGCTGTACTGCACACAGATCCTCAAAAAACCACAGTCATGACCAGTAAGTACCACGATACATTTGTGATTTATTGACACAGCACTGTTGCGTAAGTTTATTCAAAATGCACATTTTTCCAGTGATTGTGGAGAGCATCAACTGTCAGGGAGATCCCATACATGTTTCCCTTTTGAGGACTATTGTACTGTCTTCCAATTAAAATCATTTTATTTTTCTTTGCACATTAGTAAGTACTTTCTGTACCTTCACAAAGAAATGCTAGGATAAGTGTGCTCCAAATACACATCTACATTATGGCATTAAAGTCATTTTAAGATATATTTTCATGCTAAGTCCTTATTTTTATCTCCTTCAGCATTACAGCCATGGAGCATTTGTGACAGACTTGAAAGCCTACTAAGACTCCACTTTTTCATATTCTAGCTCCAACACTGCCATCAGACACAATTCACAGCAAACACTGAGGATCCCCTTTACATAATAATGAAATGTTCTTATACAGAGTTTACATTACATTACTCTCAGTTAGGGTTAGAACACACTGTTCTGTATAAAAACAGAGACAAGATTGCTTCCCTGAATGAAGAGCTTATGGGCCAAGAACACAAGGAGTATACCACGGGGGCAGAGAAGGCGAGCATGCCAAGATAAAAGCATTTATAAGTGCATCTACACAAGTAACATTTATCATTAGAGTAATGCAATTGCCAACCAAATCCATCATCTCCTCAACTCCTTATGGCTATGATGGCAGAAATGGCTAAGGAGGTTGAAAAAGATGAGTGCAGCAGCTACAAATGCTGGTGATGAAGGGTATTCATAGGACAGGAACACCACAGAAGAAAAATGGAGCATTTACAGGAGATAAGGAATGAATGGGCAAGGCTTACAATGCTGACAGATATGAAGAGACAGATATGCAATCAGATTTGCACATGAGGGAGGAACAAAGTGGGCAAGTGCAGATAACAGGGAAAAAATAATCTGGCTCAGTTTACAGCAAATGTTGATGACGAAATTTTGAAAGGATACTTGAGTCAAAAAAAAGAAATAAAATTCATTGTATATGCTTCTTGGAAGGATTCAAAGGGATGATGCTGTAGTGATCAGGTTGGTAGATAAGGTATATGTATTTCCTTTCTCACAAATTCCTCTACCCACTTGAGAAGCTGCCTTTTAGCATATAAATATATTTCACTGTTCTCAGCCTCAATTAAGATGCTCTTCTGCATTTTGTCACATTAAGTCACAATTGTCACATTAAGTCACAGCACAGTGTCATGCACTCCAGGGGGTTTTCCTAATTCTTTTAAGAGCTTCTATGATTCCATACTAACTTCACACGGAATGCACTGGCAGTCTAACACAACTTCATCTGCAATATGGTATCTTCAGCAGCACAGTGTTCTTTAACATACGGAATTAATGTTAAGTAAAATTTGAAGAAGAAGGGATTGGTAATAATCTTGCTGCAATGTCTCTGACAGCAAGAATAGGAAAATACTATTAATGAAATGACTGTGTCTTCTAGAACCATGCACTTTAAAATACCTTCCTGTTACTGGTTTGATGACTTCACTAGATGACAAAACTGTACTGATTTCTTAAATAAATATCATTTCTTTAAATCTCTACTGAATTCTGTATTCACTTAATTTTGTGCCTGAATAGTAGTATCTCAGTATTATTTAACCTTTAAAACAACAGTGCATGTATTTCACTTGATGGATATCCGTTCTTTGCCTCTAAGTATGCAGCAATATGAAAAAAATACTATAATTCATTTATATTCTAATGCATTTCTTGAATCACAGATTTCTGTATCATGAAGTGGGCAACTGCACAGTGTCACTGACTGCTAGTAATAATCAACAATGTCACATGACCAGTCACTATTTTCTTTCTACAGCTGAACCCAAAAAACAAGAGATGCTAAATTACTCAACTAGCTCTCCAAAATATTATCACAAGTCTCTTTCCCAGATTCTTCAATAATTACAGAGATCAAAGTAGCCTTCACCCACTCCAACCCTCACTCTGAACCTACTCTAAGAGGGTGGTAAGCATCACTTGAAGGACAAATTTGGCATGCAGAATTTCTAACTGTGTGTGGCTTGCCAAATTATGCAGGAGAAAGGTTAAACAACTTTATCTATATCTATCTTAAAAAACCCAAAAAAATCAAAGGTCATACACCTAATGATTTTCTAGAAAGAAATACCAGCTAATAAATGAAGACCAAAACCTTTTTTGTCTATTGATTGCTTCTCATTCTTGAGCAGGAAGTCCTGTCTTAAGTCAAACTATGCTAATTAAATGTAATGATCTCATAGCACTGTTACTGTCAAAAGCACTACCTGCTCACTGTGAAGAGCCCCCAAAGACCACAAATTGTAATAGTCATCCACACACAGATGAGTGTGTAATCATCAGGACAAACCAGTTCAAGGTCCTTGCTTTTCTACCATCAAGACAATCCATTAAAACAAGCTCAATGAGAACACATCTAGAAGTGAGAAAAATAACACAGGATGAATCACTCAAACCACTGAGTCTTCAGCGCAGCTGTCAGAGATATCCAAGTCTTAGGGACATCTGCAACATTTATGTCAAAAAGTTTATGTAGATTCTAATGGCTTTATGTTTGCATGTAGTCTGCATAAAACCCTCAATCTCAGAAGGTTCTACCTGGTCTTAACTGACCAGTGTATTTAATCTGTGTCCCATTAAAAATAAAGAAGGTAAGCAAAAAGGCAGAAACCAAAACCTAGTGAGAACAGGGTTTCACAGGATAATGCTTTAATATTTGTAGATCATTATCCAAAACATAGAAGGCCGCATTTAAGGGAATTAATTTTCAAATCAATACTTCCTGTAATTACCTAAAAATAAATTGACTATTGTGTATTTAATCATTACAGTCAAAGAATACAATAATGTAGAAGAAGTGTCATTCTCTTTGAATTAAATATCACAAGCAGTCCCCACACTTGAGTTTGTGCCTGATGCATTTTTTCCTATGGGAAGGGCATATCTCAAAATTCAGAACTGCTGATACTAATGAGGGAGTTCATGAGTTACCCTGAGTGAGAAATGTCCAGCAGGGCTTCAAGAGCCCTCAGCCCATAATTTCTTTGAAGAAGGCAGCAAATGAAAGAATATAAAACCTACTAAGAGGGCAAGTTTAGAGAATGTGAAGTATTTTTCTCTGTTGGAGAGCTGGCACACGGTGAGATATCACAATGTTCAGTATTATTTACAGAAAACAATTACAGAGCTTACCATTACCTGAAAAATAACTTACTACATCAGGTTTAGACTTCTGCAAAATGAAATACAGGAATAGGAAAAAAAAATAAAAAATAAACCATCATTGTCAATGTTAGAACAAAAACCATATATACAATGTGATAGCTTAATGTGCCTCTGCAACCCTGGGCATTGTGCTCTAGGATGACCCTGCTCGGCAGTTCCTGTCCAAGTGCCTCTTCCTTATACCAGTGGCCTCTGTTCTGAAAGCTGACATCATTGCCAGCAGGGAAATCCTTCACATAAAAACTTTGAAGTAATGAGGTTCAAATCAATTTTTTTTTCCTTGCAAGGCAGACTAAAAATCAAATACTGCTCCAAATTTAAACAGCTTGAGAGCATTTATAGGAATTCATCTTTTCCTTTTACTTAGAGGCTATTATTAGTTATTTTCTTACCAAAGCACTGGAAAAGCTTTCACCTGTGATGTGTTAGGGCTTCAGGTTTATAACTATACAGTTCATGTAAAAATATTGCTGTATACAAGAACTAACATATCTTCAGTCATCTCCAACATAAGTATTAAGAGTAGGCAAAATGAGCAAATAATTTCTAAAACACTTATAATAAAAGATAAATAAAAGCTTTGTCAATCCATATGAGTCTGATAAACAATTCCGCTTTGGAAATTCTGTAGTACACAGATCTATCACTTGAAAGCATAAAAAAAAAAAAACCATTTGTTCTGTTTCAAACATCACAAGTGTTAAACGCACCATCTTATTTTTCCATCTGCTTTAGATCCGACAAATAATTCCTGCTTTGATGGAGAATCTGACTGTACAAATATTCTGAATGCCTAAGACAGTATTTAACTTTCATTTGGTAACTTAATAACTGTAAATTAGATGCACATAAACAAAGAATTTGTTTGCAGAGCCCCATCAGCTGATGTCTGAGATGGGAATGAAAGGTCCCCTTTGTCTACCTAAAAGATGTTTTTCCAAGTGACCTCTGGCATGTCACTTAAATTGAAAGGAGGAGCCTGAAGCTTTCATGAATCTGAGATTATATTCCTATGTGACCTTCGCTTAAGACTTTGAATTTACCTAGCATAAGTTATTACGAAAAACACCAGCTTATTAAATTTAAAATATCAACTATACTACAAGTAACTTCAAAAATGAACAACATGTAGAGTCCAAAACAAAATAAAATGTAGGTCTTATTTAGAACAAAATTATCTGGTTTACTGATGTCTTTCAAATAATACTTCAAGAACCCTTGATTTGAATACATGCACTGCTGCAAGTAGCTAAAAATCAGTACATAAATGAGATTATACATCTAATCATATTCATCTCCTTATATGGATCTATTAAATTACCAAAGGTCTTGATTTCAGCTCATCACCAGCAGCAGCACAATCAAATAACAAAGCAAATTCAGACTGGCTCATGCTGGAATAATCCACATTGATTTAGCACTTTAATTACCCATGTTTTAGCCTGCTATAAGCTACTGTAAGGTTTTCCTTCACAAGTCGGGGTTTTTTTCTCTCATCAGTGTCTAAATAAGTAGCTAAGTATTCCTAGTTGCTGTGGGTTGTTTTTTTTTTTTTTTTCCATGGAAGTCTCTGCAAATACGAATCAATGCCCCAACACCTGGCTTAAAACTTCATCCCCCAAATCTGACCCAGAAAAATTTAATATGCCAATTTCTATGATTTTTTTAAATACTTCCTAAGCAGCTGCCTTAGTGATCTAATTTATTTTTAGCTTTCTCTCCCTGTTCTTCTGGCATTAAAATTAAGCTGTGTCCCACTGCAGTTTTTGGTGTTTTAACTTGATATAGGTAAGACTAACTAGCACTTTGATTGCTCTTCTCACACAACTAAATACAAAGCCTTCCAACCACTTCTGCCCACTCCATACTTTTCTCCCCAGCACAAGTGCAAAATGCCACATCTAAGGCAGTTGCATCACCCTAATGGCATTCAAAAAAACTAAGTAACACAGTATTAGCTTCACTCACACTAGCCATTTCTTTATGTGTTGTTAAATAATGCCACACAAGCTAAAGAACAGCATAAAATTCATAATTATGGCTCTCTGAACTTATAACACTGGTGCACAACATACATATTGCAGTCCTGAAACACCACATCTTCAAAGTTATATCCACACTCCTGGTCACTGCAGTTAAGATATGCAGACAGACCTGTAGTCTAAAGCCAAAAATAAAGCAGTTCTGGGATACCTAATTCTTGCTTAAACCTCCAGTTTTAAAACCACAGGGATGAGACTTGCATAACCTTTGCTTTCTACAGCCATTCCACCACAGCCTGGCAGTGAGTCACAAATGCAGTCACAAGTCACAAATCCCTGTTAGACACAAGTTCCAGGTCTGCAGAACACAAAAGCCATTTTCCAAAGCAGCACAGCACAGCATAATAATAATCTTCACAGCAGCACAGCTCCCTCTCCAGCACAAGGTAAATCCACAGCATGACATGGAATAACAACAATAACAAAAAAAACAGGAGTGGTTCTTCTTAATGACAATTTTGATTAGTATTTATGGTGATTTTAGAAAAATTTAACCAACTCCACAATTTAAATAAGACAGAAGTATTCTTTTCACCCTCCTTCCCACACTAATTTTCCCATTTAGTAATATTTCTTAAGATATATTTGGACTATATTTTTAAATTCTTAAAATATTGAGATTTTGAGTACGTGAACTAAATAAATTCAAAACAGGGGTAGAAATACTTGCAAAAATAACTAATCACAAGAACACTGTCATAAACAAATTACATAATTGACAGAACATGATTGCCCATTATTTAAATTTTTTTCCCCACCACTTTCTTACTCCAGTTACTGCAAGCTTCTCCAACACCCTTCAAATACACCTTCCTGACAAAGGACAGCAAAACTGACACCTGCCCAAACCAGAGGTGTTAATTCAACACTTCCTGCCCAGCAGGCAATTCCAATGCATTTTCATGGTTTGCCTTTGAGACCCAGATCTCCTGATTTGGTTTTAAGATTAGTCTAGAAAAAGTTGTCTCTTGCAAAGCCTGTTAGATCCCTGGAAGATTTCGAAACTCTCAACTTCTCTGGAATACTACCTGTACTTAGAAGTTACAAAAATAGGTATTCTAGCATTCACTACTATTTTCAGTCTAGGACCGATTTATATGCAAATCAAGGGCATTCTTAACATGTAAAGCTCATCTTAGCCCCTCACCACACACGAACGTGGAGATTAGTTACATTAGCTGATGCAGTTTAAAGCAAATTAAAATAGTACCTTAAACCTACGCCAGCATGAAGAAGTGAGACCCCTTTTACTTCACAGACTATTTTAGATAAAAGCATAAGCCAGTGTCCTCTTGGCTCTTAAATCCACCAAATGAAAATGTAATTTCTACACTAAAGAACAAAACCAAAAGTTTTGTTCAAAGAAAATCTCATTGTAGAAGAGGAGAGCACTCACAGAAAATCTGAAGAGGAAAATAGGGGAGACCTTTCACCTGTCTCAGAGTAGCACACTTATTAAGTTGCCAATTCTTCCAGTGAAAAGATCAGGATGTGTAGTATATCATGGTAGTTACAAGGACAGTTGCATTTTTATTATATAGTCCCCATGCTCCCAGAAACAAACTACAAAATATCTAATTCTTCAAAACATTCTAAATAGTGCATTTTTTTACTGATTTTATCAGTTACACAATACAAACAAAAGTAGGAAAGAGGTCAACCCAAGCATGCAGTTGACTGATGGTCATATTCTGCTTGCTACCACAGAACTGGCAAACCTTTATGGGAGGATTAGGAAAAAAAAAATTAAAAATGCACTAAAAGGTACTAAAAGATGCAGGGGTTTTTTTCTGTGGTTGTGGAACTGACTTCCCTTTACTATTTGCATTTGTGTTTATGTTGAAATTGTTCATAAGCACACAGATAACCAGCTACTTAGCCAGCTAAAATCTCAATTGTATGTCATGTAAACACGACTTATAAGGAGCTGGGTAAATGATATGTCAAACTTCATTCATGTTTGACAGAGCAGTCACCCTTTATTGCAGGAGAAATGAAGTAAAAGTCAACATGTACCTTGTAAACTGATAATTACTTGGACAGAAATGGAAACAAAGCTTAATGGGAACACAATAGATTCTATAGCATATAACTTGGTTATCTTTCAAGATAGGATCTTGGGCCTAGGCTACTTGGATAATTTGCCTAAGACAACATAAACGTTCAGGAGAAAACTCAATACAATAGAAACACTATTTCAGATTCAGGATTTAACTAAATGAACCCTGTAGCCAAACTGTATTGCATTTGCTCTTCTTTTACAAAATAAAAGAACAAGTAAGGAAAATAATTCTACTACACACAAATAAATGTTTTGGTATTGCAGCTATCCAAAACAGAACCATACTTTGCTGAACCCATTTCTCAAAAGAATGCAGTACTGAACAGGAATGAAAATCCACACGGGGAGCAGATTGATTCAGATGATTTTGGAGCAAAGACCACTGCCATCTTCCAAAATTTCTCCACCACCAAAGACTGCCACCGAAACTCATTGTCAGCTTTGTACTTCTTATAGTTCTGCAAAGTCACAGCAAATCATTTTTCCCTGCCTGTCATGTCACAGTTAAGGAGCCACTGGAACACAGATGAACCAGAAACACTTCTTATTTCAGGGTCTACAAACACACACATACTGGCAGCAGCTCCTGAGCACAAATCGTAAGGTACAGGAAGAAGCAATGAACACACTTTACACTTTTCCGGTGATTTTTAATGAAACAACAGATCAATTAGCTTGGGTGCTGTGCTGAGTGTTCAACCTGTGCTGCTTTCAAGGATCTCCTCCTTCCCAGGAGCCACATCTCCCTCACTGCAGGAGCAGCCTGCAGTCCCTGCTCCCCAGGGCTGTATTGCTGCTAGACACAAAACCAGGTACTGCTTTGCTGCATCGCTTGGAGACATAAACCAAGGGCACATCTACAGCATTTACTCTATCTTCAAGAAGAAGAAGGGAAAATAACAAAACTGTTATTTGCATAGAGAAAAAAAAAAAAACACATTAAAAACGTGTGCAATCTATAAACTTTAAACTGGAAAGCACGGCAAAAAAAAGTTAAAATTACCTTAAAATGAGAGAATTAAAGCTAGCACTTGCAGCATGTGAGGCAGACAAAAAAAAAGACATCCCACAAAGCATCCCACTTTCTGATGTGTCTTAGACAAAAGCACAGGGTTGTATACAGAGCATGAGTCCTCATAGGATACTTGCTGAAGCAAGTAGTTCCAACAGTCCATCTGTCGGCTTTTGCTATGTTTTTGGGTTTTTTAACTTATTCAAGGATTCTTGTTCCCAAAGAAAAAAGCTCTCCCAGATATAGACGTGATCAGGGACCTGCTTAGTGATTGACCCAGCTGAAATCAGTAAAAGACATCCCAGCTTTTACAAGAACAAAGGCATTCAGTACTCACTCTTAATAGGGTTCCTCAGTATAAAAAAAAAATCTAATTAAGTACAATTCAAATATCAGAAAAAAAAATTCACAGCAAGGAAAGCGTGATGGCGCTGAAGTACAAGGAATGTTCAGGTTGTGTCATGGCTGTCCTTGTCCCTACAGTACCAGGAGCTGCCTGAAGAAGTAAGGGAGCAACACTAAAGCAGAAAAATCACAGAAAAGTATTAGAAAACTTAAAGGAGACCCTTTTCAGAAGAATCAGATATGGTAAGCCTGTGGTAACACAGACACCAGACCATCACAGAAAGCAAAGCACTCAGAAAAAGAATGCCAGGAGGGCATGGACACATTGTGCTAAGTACATGTCATACCTGGAAGAAAAACTGTTAAGCAGCAATGACATAACATTAGTTTTGGATACAATACACCCTGAGAAAAAGGACAACTAAGAGAATTATAAATGTTTCTTCACAGTAGAAGAAATACCACCAGGATTACAAATTGACACAATCACAGAAAATACACTAATATATAACACAGGCACGTTTCTGCCTTGCATTAACACAGGCCACCTCAGACATAACCAGGATACTTCACCTACAGAAACATGCAACAGTGAATACTAGTAAGAGGGAAAACAGCGAGAAAGTCAGCATTAGACTCTGAATCAGAGTCTAAAATCCTTTAACAGCATTTGCCAACTCATTTTGCCTGCTAAGTGAATTTTAGCATTTACATTCCCTGCTCAGTTATCCCAGATACAATATCGATGTGGCTTTGCTGATCTCTATGCCTAAGCCCCTGACCATGAAGCACTTTCTACATAACCTCTAACAGTGTAGTGCATAAATTATAAATTATTAAACTTAATAAAAACCTTAATAGTAGCAGATTCTACAGGCATAAGTCTATCCCAGTAGTGTTTAAATGTCTACTGTAACACAGTAAGATTAAACTACCTACTCTTACAGAGGCGGTGCATACAGAGAACCACGTTAGAGTGGCAATACCACCATGTACAGTGCGATTGCTTACCTTAAAAGGAAAATGGAAAAGAAACTGAAGTTAAACCTGAAAAAAACTTAAGCAAACAAACAAACAAAAAAAAATCCAGTCCTTAAGGGTGTGATCCTTTATTGCCTAGACCTCATATAGCAGACACAGCAACTTATGAGAACACTACTACTGACTTTAGGAACCACCACTCACCATCTCTCAAACAAGCAGTCCAGTCTGATCTATGACAGAGTTTACTAGGCACAAAGACCATCAAATCAAGAATTTTCAGCACCACTTGAAAAGCAGCACTTGAAGTGAATGCTTGTGCTGTATCAGCCATACCAGAAATAGATCAGGAGAAATTGTATGACATAAGGACTGAGAAGCACAGTCACTGCAAAACCCTAATATACAGCAGAAAAATAGAACAAAGGCAAAATATAAATCACTCCAAGATAAATTAGTTCCTCTAGCCACTGCCTGATAAAGTGATTATAAGTCCTAACAATATAAAGACTAAGTATTAAAGCAATAGACAGCACTACCTCCTCAAAAATACCCAAGGGCCACAGCAGAGTTACTGACATGCCCATAACCGACAGAACAAAGCATTGGAAAGAAACCCCAAAAAGTTAAAGCACCCAGGAAGAAAGCCTAACAAGAGCACAGCATACTACAAAATGTTTCAAAAATGCATGTGGAGTGGTACAGGCAGGATGAAACCACACTGAAGCAGAAATGCCACTGTTACCACATGCCAGCAATTTCATTATATGTACACCCAAAGTAATAACCCAAACAGGAGCTTGAACAGTTCCTTGAGCAATAACACCAGCAAAACCATCTTCAATAAACATACCAAAAAAAGATATACATATCTAAATAAAAGGACCAGACACCTCTGATAAGACAAGCCCTGTGACATGGGATATGGTTTCTGTATGTGCTTAGCTGTGCAAGTCTCTTCAGTCTTCTCTCCCACACACAAATGTAGCCTGTGTGCTGTACAGTGGCACTCACACCAAAGAAGATATAATCAGCGCATCCATTAATAAGTGTCTGCTTGTAACAGACCACTAAATATTTCATGATTTCACCCACAGCCATAAGTAAATTCATACTGATTTTAAATTAAGTAGTTTGAAATGTAAGCTCAAGTCACACTGATTCTAATTGGTAGGTTAAAACAACTGTCATCAAGAAGTAGTATGTTTGAAATTCACCTTAGCAAATGTCTAACAAATATTGCAGAAATACAAAAAAGGGAAAACCACATTTCCTCTCTATCCAAGCAAACACACCCAGCTGTCCTCAGTCACCAATCACCCATACCAAGTGCTTTGGAGGAACACTTCCTCTCTACATCAAGAAAATCTTGCATACAAGTTGTAATGTTTTCACTTTAATCAAACCTACTCCTTAGTGTCCCATTTTAGATGACAACTTGAATTGCATGTATGGGAAATTTTTTAATTGATATTGCCACCTAGTGGCTTGTTTCAACAATATTAAATAATCATAAAAGCCAGCAGGAGAACATCAACATCTACAATAGTTTTCCCAAGACCCATCAGATAAGGTTTTTCGCCAGCATAGAAAAATCTAATTCTGCTTTCCACCCAAAACAAAGGAAATGCCCAAGGACTACATACAGAACTAAGCCTAAATTAGAACATACTCATCAAAATAAAATTATTTCTATGGCCAGAATAAAATACAATCATAAAATCATCTGGTTTATGTTATGTAATAATGCAATATTGAAAAACTCTCCAAGCACATAATTCCAGAGGACAAGTACCACTACAAAAACCTATGTATAAAGTTTGCTTTTAACACTATCTGGAATATGAAATAGAGAAGAACATATTTCCCATCTCTCTGGTCTTCAGTTTAAAGTAAGTCTGCTGTTGTATGTTTCATGTCAAGATGATCTGAATACCCTAAATACAGAAATTAAAATGCAGAACAAGTCCCAATATAAGGGAAAACAACTTTCAAAACAATTCTGCTAGCAAGTGCATCTTAGTTATAAAAGAAAAACTATACAAGAAGTTCTTGGTATGTATGCAGCTTTTCCATTGCTATTTTATACAATAATAAAATTGTTTAGGTGGAAAAGACCTTCAAGATCATCAACTGGAACCATTAACTTAGCACCACCATGNGTAAGTCTGCTGTTGTATGTTTCATGTCAAGATGATCTGAATACCCTAAATACAGAAATTAAAATGCAGAACAAGTCCCAATATAAGGGAAAACAACTTTCAAAACAATTCTGCTAGCAAGTGCATCTTAGTTATAAGAGAAAAGAAAAACGGTACAAGAATTTCTTAGTATGTATGCAGCTTTTCCATTGCTATTTTATACAATAATAAAATTGTTTAGGTGGAAAAGACCTTTAAGATCATCAACTGGAACCATTAACTTAGCATCACCATGTTCACCACTAAACCATGTCGCTGAGTGCCACACCCACAAGCCTTCTGAGCAATTCCACAGGTGGCGATTCCATCACTTCACTGGGCAGTCCACTCCTTTGGCAATCTGACCACCCCTTCAGTGAAGGAACTTCTCCTAATACCCAATCTAAACCTCTCCTGGTGCAACTTGAAGCCGTTTCTCGTTTTCCTGTCACCTGTTGCCTGGGACAAGAGGCCAACCCCCAGCTGGCCACACCCTCCTGTCAGGCAGTTGTAGAGTGTGATAAGGTCACACCCCTGAGCCTCCTTTTCTCCGGGCTGAACACCCCCAGCTCCCTCAGCTGCTCCTCATCAGACCTGTGCTCCAGACCGTTCCCCAGCTCTGCTGCCGTTCTCTGAATTTTGTCCAGCACCTCAGTGTCCTTCTTGTAGTGAGGGGCCCAAAACTGAGCACAGGATTTGAGGTGTGGCCTCACCAGTGCTGAGTACAGGGGACAATCACTGCCCTGGTCCTGCTGGCCACTCTGCTGTTTATACAAGCCAGGACGCCACTGGCCTTCTTGGCCACCTGGGCACACACACAGGCTCACTGTGATCCAAACCAACATACTCACAAAATAAGAGTCCTAAGAGTCTTTCTTCAGACTACAGCCACCTTCAGTATCTTGTGGAAGCACCAGTGTTTATTATGCAGCATTTGTAAAAACTGATTGACCAGACAGTAATTTTCATACTTTCTGCTTCTACGTCCCTATTTCTAATGGACAAAAATAGTTTATTTTGACCTTGCTGCTTCAAAAACCTACATAATTTTCATGTGTCTATCCATCCAAGCTTTTATTTACAGCATGAGGTTCAACAAGACCAATGCCACATCCTACAGCTTGGTCACAACCACCCCAGGCAGCGCTACAGGCTTGGGGCAGAGTGGCTGGAAAGCAGTCCAGGAAAAGGATCCGGGGGTGCTGGTGAGCAGTGGATGAACATGAACCAGTGCATGCTCAGGTGGCTGAGAAGGCCAATGGTATTATTATAGCACGGCCCACTAATATATATATTTACATACACATAGAGAGACTAGTCATTACTCCACATTTTTTATATATTTTATATAAAATCGATACTGATGTCATAATCAGGAAAGCAAAAAGAGAAAAAAATGTTATTTTCCTTAACCTTGAGGAGATACACAGACCAGGCCTTTTGCTTATAACATCATCCTCTAAAATACTCAAAAGATCTCTCCATTATTTGCTGCCATGTTTCTGATCTACTTTAGAACACTAAGTATTCCACAAAGAAGATAATACCATGAAAATGCATTCAAGTCCTTTCAACTATATTTAATTAAAATGTTTATTCAATCTTTATTCAATTCAATGCTACACAGCTTTGTCCTCATATCTCAAAGCCCTCAAAATTTCTTTCATGATTGCAGGTACAAAAGTTCAACTGCAAGAAGAAATAACAGCTTTCTAACAAGGCGCTGAATAACTACATGTTATTCATGAATTAATCTAATTAATTCATGCAATTAATGAATTAAACATTTAATTGCATGTTTAAATGTAAATAAAACCAAAAGCTACTCTGCAAACCACCAATATTTAAAGACAGTACTTCAACAAGATCCAGCCTCCACAGGTCTTTCCAAAGCTGATTTGTAAATGAGAACTTTCCCACAACCCAGATTTTCCCACTAACTACTACTGCAGTTCCCAGCAAGGGAATAATTTAAGATAATAATAAAATAGTTTAAGACTTTGTAGACTTTTGGTAAAAACAAAGCAGATTGTATTGGAATCTTATCGTTAATCCTCTTACAATTTTTCAAATGTGCATGAAGAACTCTGTCCTCTGACAAAATTTCTGCTTATACTTCCTCCAAATACGTTCACAGATGTGCTGATTTAAGTACCATCCTCTGAATGCCTGCATCACCCATATTCCTGGAAAAAAAGCCCAAAATGCTACCTCACTCAGCCATCACCAGATCAACACTAAATTTATGCCTTGTGACTTCCTAACTGCCTCTTGCCAGCTTTGAAATCACCTGAGCAGCAGCAAGTTCAGAACAGGAATTCATGTATTCAGCATATTTGCAATCCAGGCTAGCTGACCAGAGACCGGTGATCGCTGCTCACCATGGACCACGCTAAGCAAGACCATGGAGCCAACAAAAATGCTGCTGCCATTGTTTGCAACAGGCCACAGTCTTTGTGTTAAGGTGAACCTTGGGACTTTCTACCTTCTGCCTGAAAATTTGGCCCACCTGGAGATTTGTTTTAGCATTAAACAGCAACAGCCTGCTGACCAAAGGACTGTTGCCTATTTGTTTCAGCTATTACTTCACCTTGTACAGTTGTGTAGTGTAGCACCCATTTTTATACATGTATCTGGAACTAGTATAGCAATAATAATTCTGTGTAAATAACTATCTAAGATGCTGGAATAAAATGGAGTATAGAGTTCAAGGTAGGGAATCATTGCAGAGGACTAGGATCTGACAGGATGATACAGAGACTTAGGGCTACAAACACCTCACCCTTGGTCAGCTACTGGCTGCAGAAGTGCAACCTGGGAGCTGGGCAAAACCACTCACAGAAGTAACAGAGAAAAAGCATCAAATTGATTAATGTAAAATACACTGTTATATAGTAAATCTGGATGGCTTGGCATAGATTGTAACATGGATTTACAAGGCAGCAGAGAAACAACCTGTAAAACCACATAAAAATTATTCAAACGGATTTCAGAATAAAGAGTAAAAAGCTACCAACATAAAGCTCACAGACCTCTCAGGAGAGCCAGGAGGCTGATGACTGGCAGTATCCCTCCCTTACTCCCAAATGAAAGCATCCATCCCAGAAGGGTAGGCATGGCACCAGAGAAAGTGCAGGTACTACAAAGTTTGGGTATATACCATTTTGTCTGTAAGCAACTGAAAATAAAAACAGATACAGCCGTAACTCAACTATCAATAATTATTTGATTGGACCTTTAAGACTTTCTAGCAACCTCTCTGAAACCTGGGTTCAACAAAGCAGTGAGGAGAGACTCAGATTGGGATGGGCAGATACAAATGGATCCATTAGTAGCTATTTAACCTGCACACCCAAGATGCTTTAATAGAATACCTCAGCAGCTGGTGGGTGTGGATCATGCAAACAAGGGACACAAGCTCGGAAGAACTTCAGGTGGGGAAAGCACACAGCTGGAATAGTCATTAGACTCCCTCCTTCCCAGCCTCCATAAAGAAAAGAGTGAGTTCAAAATTAATTTATTATCCTGTAAAAAAAAACAATGTGTTACTCAGAGGGGAAATGGCAAACCATTTTATTTATACATACAAACACACAGACATGAACTCTTCACTTCACTAGGTCCACATTTCCAATTTTCACAGATTTATTACAGTGTTTTGGGTGCCTGCTCACATTAACTGGAGAACAGGCACATTTTTCCCCATCAGTGAAACCCTATATTGTACATCAGTCTTTCCATCTTATGCTGAAGTAATAGTCCCTTACTCTGGCTCTGCCATGTCTTCTATTTCCTTTCTCCAAACACCCCTTCCCCTTTATATTCCTGTGTATCTGCTAAGATAAGGCAATGTCACTATATGCTCACTCACTCTTCATTCTGATATTCTAGGTATATTCTATCTTCTGGCAGCAAATATGGCCTTTGCTGCTTTCCATTGCTGCTGATAAAAGCCAAAATTTTCGCCTGTGAAATGGGGTGAATATGCATTTAGTTCTTGATTAGGTTTCATTTCCATGTGATCTAAAACATTTCTGTTTGAAGGAAACCCTGTCATCTTAAAAACAAGGTAGCTCGCTCCTTTTTATTTCACTTATTTATAATTGTCATACATTGATGAGAACACCACAAGGAGCAAATCCAAGAAGAAAGGTTGATAATACTAGGCAAAGAAGTGAGAAGGGACCAGTTTTTCTACTTTGTGGTTTTCAGCCTCTTCTGGAACACTAAGAGATTACACATTTCATCTCTGTTAAGAGACTAAAGAAATTTTATCTACTCAGTTTAAATGATACTTAAAGACTCTTAAATTAAGTTTCTTATGTAAAGGTAATATTTTATTACCTTATTACCTATACCAATGCAAACCAACTATGAAATACAAACTATAACATATTTTCTCAAAAATAAAATATTGGCAGAGTTGACACAAACTGTGGAGAAAAAAAATCGATTAAGATACAAGCACCGAAAAGCAATAAAATCTTTTGCTTAGCTCTGTAATATTATCTTAAAGCAGCTCCTTTATTACCAATGTAAATTTCACAGCATCAACACCGAAATATCACTACAGAACAATATCTGAGAAACAGTTTGAAAAGCAGACTCTGAGAATGAAGATTCTTCTTGGTGGATATTGCTGCTTTGCAGCAATCATTGCTAAGTCAAACATGCCAATACCTGGTACACCACAGTTCAGAGTTGTACACAGTAATTTAAACTATGCACACTTTCAATTCAACTTAATACCTCGGGCTGTGAACTGTAATTAGGAAGAACCTGGCACATATTCAGCTCCATTGTCCTTGCATATTAACGTCACTATGTCTTAAAAACATTCTGAATAAACCAACAGGACGAGCATGTTCTCTGCACTTTGTCCATCAGGTCCTGAAGCTAAGAAACAACTCTCAGAGGTCCCATGAGGTCTGGTTTGCTTTTTTAGGTTTTTGCTAACTCTTGCATTATTTTCACTATTTCTGCCATAATTGAACACATACTGTATAGATTTAAGAGAGGCACTGTCAACATTATATATATACATATATATATATAAAATGCCACTTTCTGATTTAAAATCTCAATCAAATTCTTCTACTTAAATGCATGTCCTCTATAAAAATTCCCACTCGTTGAAGAAATCAGATAAAGGGAATTTTAGCAATGCATGCATCTCACAAACTGAGAAGGTAATTATTTGCTGACACTTGACTTTCTGGTATTAAAACAATCAAAAAAGGACCTTCTTTTACAGTTCCATAATTTTATTTCTAAAGTGGCTTTACTACTTGACATACTTATCTAAAATGTTGATTATTTTAAAGTGGGAAAAGAGCATAACAATGCAAATATGTCAAATTATAAAATTCAGATTGAAGCACAATTAGAAGAATGAATTAAGAAAGGCCTAGAATTTTAACTATAAAATGAATTCTGCTCACCCGACACAGATACATACAGTGATTCCTCACAGTGATGTGTAGAAAAACAATAATGAAAATAGCAAAACTTTAAAAATAATTTTATGGTTTTGCTTCAATATATGTATTAAGCTATAATTCATTTTAATGTTCCTTTTAGTTGCAGCTATTAAAAATTCTCTGTTTTCACTGGCATGGCAAAGCACAAGTCAAGGATTAAGACAAGCAGCTCCTGCAGAGAAGGTACAAGTAGAAGAGAAGGGAGTCTGATCTACTTAAATTTTATCTCAAGTTTTCATAATGCTACAATTAGGACAAGATATGGCACACTGTGAGACACAAGCTACTGAGAGTCACTCTGGAAACACAAAATTAGATCAAAATTACCATTTTAAAAGAGTAACATCTTTATTCCCAAGACAAATATTCTCATTACACAAAATTGATTTTCTGGCTTCAGAAATAAACATTAGAGAATACAAGTACACTACTTTTCAATTATAAGAACAGGATAAATAATTTTATTTCCTGCACTATGTTTCTTATACAATATGTAAAAAATATGGCAAACTTCTTAGCAAAATTTTTAGATAAACTAATCAATTCTCAATAGTACTTGTTTTAGACAAATGAAGAAAAATACATATGGTCTGTTGGAATAAATAGTTTCAACTTTGATTTTAAATGCTGGATTTATTAAACAACTTGGATTAGCAGTGAGACGGCAATAGTTAGAAGTAACTGACCCATACTAAACACCAAAGCAGTTATGTAACAGGTATCTGGTGATCTAAAATTTAGCTGTAGTCTCAGTGTAGTTCTTTATAGCTTTATCTCACATTTTAAGTCCACTTGAAATTCACATACTGTGTTTTCACATCCAGCTTCTCCAAGAGCCTTGACTGGTTGGTGTGCCCAAATTCTGTCTGCCCACAATAGCATTGCTGAGGTCATCACAAAGCCCCCAGTTCCCAGCACTGCTCATTGCTGATTAAAGAGTGTCTCTGTAAAATGCACAGTGTGGAAGCAAATACTGAAATCACTGTGTGTCGTCTTCTCAACACTGCTGACACAATCCAACTTACAAGTTTCTATACAGAAAACATTTCTGGGAAACAAAAAAATTAACATTAAAATCTCTAACTTCAAAAAGAGAGGTAAGGCTCTAAGAGTATTTGAGTAGAATTTGATTAGATGTCTAGGGACCAGCATCATGGACTTAAGACACCAACATGCGCTGAGATACAACATGTTAGTAATACACAAGACAGATCACCCCAAGCAATACACTACCTTAAAAAAAAAAGTAAAATGCTTTTTCAGATACTATTATCCATTAAGATGATTTTTATTCTTTTGAGCTAGAACTCATAATAGTATCATGAAGCTTGTTGTTGTATCCAGGTTTCCCTGACACTTCACAACATTCACCTGGGAACAGATCCTGGCAAAAGGGATCTGTCGTACTGTGCCTTCTGACACCAGGAAAGGGAACTTGAAAGCAAGCCTAAGCTTCTGATCTCCTCAGGACTTACTCTTTCATAAAAATGCTGAATTGTGACTGCTGCATTAAAAAGAAAAATCATGTAATGACCCATACAGCCTCATTCTAACCAAATCACCATGTGTTTGTTTAGTAACTCAGAGCTACCTGGCAGCAGTCAAGCAGCATGCTGATACCTGTATATTAGTGAAACTTGATAGGAACGCTTCCCTTTTAATCACTTGCCTTCCAACTCCATCAGTCTGTTGCTCTTGATTATTCTGGCCATCCCTTACACACGAAAGCCTGGCACAGCCTATAATCTTATGATTGACACTTGCACATGGCAGGTTGAAATAAGAAGCCTGAAATTCCTCAGGCATCTTAACTCTTACTTCCCAGGTGAGTGAACTACTGAGCAATTACATAAGCATGAAAACTGAAACCTTAAAATAAAGCTACTTCTTCACAGCAACTGCGAAAATAATCTGAATTCTTAGATTCACAACTTCAAAGCAATCCCAGGCTCATTTTGGCATCAAACTCAGACCTGCAGGTGGCATCAAAGCCTACAGCAAAACAGCATTTCAAGCATGCCCACTCACCAGTATTTTTCACTACCTGGAAAGCCTCCTCACCCTATCATCATAACCTTCCTGTTCTTGGGCACAAAAGCTCTTCTCAAACACACCTCTACTGATTCACGATACACTCAGATTCAGGAGCTAACTCCAGTTTGACAACTCCTTCCTGAGCCAGGTACAGAAGTGCCACACATTAGATCACCCTGTCTGGATACAGGCTCACAGATCCTGTCAGGCTTGTGAATACTGTGGATCACTTGCAGCATCTGACAGAGGCGGCCTTGAAAATCTAAGGGCTGCCACACTAATTTAGGTCAAACACATACCTAGGCCAGTATTACACCACTGGGTGCCAGAAACATATACTTAGAGATGAGTATGCAAGTGGATCACTCTGTATTAGGACAAATTTGTTTGACAGGTCTTCAGCAAACAGGGGTTTGGACAATCACACTGCACTGACAACAAAATTCTTTAAAACTACACATGGTTCTGGTTATAGTCTTATCTTTCTTAAACACACCTGTAACTTGGGCTCTACAACATATTGCAAAGTCAAAATCTGTCTCTTGGATGGTACAAAAAAGTTGGGTTGGGTCATTCTTTGAAAACCATTGTTTTGTAATGAATAAAGGCAAGTTATTTCTTCTTTGCTTTCTATACCTGCAATGATTTCTTAGGAATATCAAAATGCTTCTTAATCCTCTTTATATATCTGAAATATATTAGTCATAGAGAGAGCTGCCCGATATCCTCAATCACCTTTAATACCTCCTTCTTTGAACAGTTTTTAGTTCTATATAATCTTTTTTGAAACAGTACAATGTGAACTATGTAATGACCATAAATGTAAACCACAATTTATAGAGAAGGACAATTTATTTTAAAACATTAGCTTTCAAACATTAAAATAGCCATAAAAAAAGTGAGCTTTATTGATTACATTTTTAGTCAAGTACCTTACTTAACGGAAGTCTCAGCTACGCTTAACTGGCATTATTTTAATTACTTTTTACTTGGATTTTAATGATTTTTAAGAACATCTACATCCCAGTCTGCGATGAAGGAATAACATCACATACAGGTGAGCAACAACAGGTGTGTAACAAGCAGCAGACAAGCACAGTTATGACACAAAGAAATTAACTGCAGTGAAACACAAGACTAGAAAAGGCAGAGCAACGCAAAGGGAAGAAATGTCCCAAGAGAGCTTTCTTTAGAAACATGAATACAAAACCAATACAATTTTAATACAGTTTGAAAAGTAGTAAACAAGTGAGTTTAACATAGGAATTTAAGGTACATAATACTGTAGCTAGACTGCTCTGACCTTTATCACTGCAACAAGAACAGTAGAGATATAATTTTTTTTCCTCAGGGATAGGAAAATATAATTGACCTCTAACGATGGAATACTCCCATTTTACAAAACTGCAAACTAAGCATTGATAATAGCTCAAGGCAACTGAAGCCCTTGATTCTCTTAATCTCCTACATTCAAATTATTGACTAACTTCTGTTGAGGAGAAACAGTGAGGCACCAATACTGTCAAGAAGCATTATTTCACCAGTAGTTTGCTTTTAACCAAGAAGCTCAAGATAAGATTCCTTTAGCAATAACAGTGAAAGAGACTTCCTTAGCAGAACATTACTTCATTATGGAGGACATTGATATAAAGGTCAAAAGTCTGCCAGCTGCTTTGCTGGACAAAACCAGAATATGTGTTATTTAGACACACACACTATTTTAATAATAGGATTTCCAGTGTATAGCCTAAAATAAAAACAGTACACATGAAATGCAGAAAATGTTAGTACCTTTACAGAGGTTCACTTTGAAATACAAACCACCTTTCTCAGCCAAAAAGCTTGTTCAGAATATCGTCTTTTAAATACAAGAAGTTCTTCTATGGTTATCTTAGGCTCAGATGCAGACTGCTGCAATTCTGTTCTGTAACAAGTGCTTTATTATAGTAGGCTTATTTTTCCAGCCACTTCTCCACATACCTTCTGCACATTATCAAAGATCTATTCAAACACAATAGTTCCTAAAAGCAGAGTTCATCCTAAAAGGTGTATTACTGGGGTAGACAGTGGACACAAGAAGACTGCTATCAAAGCTCTGCCAACTTCTAATAGGACCATCCCTCTTACACTTAACATATGCTGTAACTGTTAACAGAATAAAAGTGAAAAATGAGAAAACAAGGATAAGAATTGGAGAGAAGGGGATAAAAAAGTCTTTCTAGGAAAACCAGGAAGCAAGGGTTATCACCTCAAAGATATAAAGAATGAGACAACAGTACTTTAAAGATACAAATACTGGGAACTGTAATGACAGGTAGAGAATTTTTTGTCTAAAATATTAATATTTTAATTTTTTTTTTTGTAAAACAGTGCCCATTCACAAAACCCCCATAGGAAATTAGAACAGAATTAGTTATTCATTATTAAAATACAGGCTAGATTGCAAAGATAAAGAGTCTGGTAAAATCACAACAAAAGCAATTACTACTAAAAGGGAAGGGACCAATTATGAATACAACTGCTATATAGTTACATTTTCATCAGTCCTATCACTTTCTTTGGTGGAGAACTGAGGTCACCTTATTTGCTTTCATTAGATATTGGCCTAACTTTGGGTTCTATCCTTCTGAATCTTTCCTAACCCTTCTCTTTAAAAGCTTCTAAAAATTTAACATTAGCTTCTCTGACATTCTTCAGTAAATCATCCCCAGTAGGAAAAAAACCAGCCAACAACTTCACAGATGTTACACTTGAGGGACAGATACAAGACCACTGCAGACTGTGTGAGTGTATGGTCCCTCTCATATGGAAAGGCCAAGAGCTACAACAGTAGCCTTTAGTCGGCACTCAGAATACATGCACTCAGTACTCATGGGAACAGGAATGACCTAAGAGATGCTGCTTCCAAGAAAAAAAAAAAAAACTACTGAAAGAGGCTGAAAACCACTGTGGCAGAAAAACAACAACAAACAAAAGCAGTACATGACTTTTACACATTTAAGATTCCATAATAATGTAATATATCCTAAACCTCAATAACTATACAACACTTGTGGGCTCAAGAAGTTAGACATCTGGAAGTGCACAGCACAGAAATCTGGCACTTCCCATGTTAGCCAACACAGATTACTGCACCACTGTAAAGCAGAATCACATGGTCTAAATCACCTATTCTCAAGTACTGCTTAAAAACAAAACGAAAATCAATCTTGGTATCTGCATTTTGTATCAAAACGGCAGCACACTTAATCCTCTCTCCATAGGTTCACGTGACATCTCACTTTTTACTTACAAAATGCTTTCTTTTAACTTTGGATAAAAATGTGTAGTTGAGATGCTACAGAGGACAACTCTAACTGGGTATTCACTTGGTTTCTGTCATATTCACCTAGAAATAAAATCAAGCAAAAAAATACATCCAAGGTATCACAGCTGAAGCCCATACTAGTCTGACCATAAAGAGACTACCATTCTGCTGAATGCAAAAGGTAGATGTACCTGAGGCCATCTAACAGGCCATCTAACTAAGTGAGGGACAGCAAACAGGTTTGTCTGCCTGTAAGCAAGTTTATCTCTGAACAGACTCAGGCATCTGTCAAAATCACTATTCCACAGACCTCTCTCAATGCAGACCTCCACTTTAAGGAGAAATAAATCACAGAGGACCCAAATTAACAGTTTTGATTAATCTTTTGTCCAGCTGAAAAAATACATAACTAGTTTGCACACACTGCATGCAAATTCATCTATTGCAACCAAAATCAAGTGCTAACTAATCTTAATACAGTAAGATACTCTGTTTCAGTAGCCTGGATATTTGATTTCAAAGTAAAGCCACACCAAGTAGATTTTATTATTGCACGCAACCATAGATATAGTCTTGATTCAAGTCAAAGTGCTTCCTCTTCAAAGTATGAGACACTTAGCTTCTATTTTCCTTTTATTCCACCCTAATGCAAAGAAACTAGATTCACCTCCACTAGTTCTCCTCATTGACTTAGCGGGTCAGCACCGAGCAGCTACAGGACCAATCATACAGCCTTCTTTGGCAAATAAGGTCATAAAAGACAAAAAGCTATTCAGAGTACTGCACTTTTTTCTTCTTGTGTCATCACCTTAATAATCTTCAAAGAAAAGCCTGCAAGTAAGCTACACTATGATATAACTCTCCTAGCCAATTTTACAAGAGGAGTCTTGCAGTTCCCTTTGAAGCACATTGTTAACAGCAACAATGGAAGTTACTCCATAAAGCTTTGACCTGGCAGAGAAAAATTTTCCTAAGAACCACAGTTAAGGAAAAAAAAATATTAAAGGAAAAAAGAAAAAAAACTGCTTTGGATTCAAAACTAAGTCAATTTTCCTGTTGTGATCAAGTTCCCTACAGGAAACTTATGGTAGAATCTCTACCCCTCAAATCAACATTTTCATTTGCAGATACTGTGCATTTGATGTCCATCACAGATACCTTACATCTTTAAAACACTAGTATGCTGTAGCAGTTGAATTTAAAGTAAGGCTAGGAACAGGGCAAAAGAGATACCGAAAATGTCTGATACTGGTTTTACTTTGGGGGCCTCAATTATTTGCAAGAAGACTTAAAAACCTGAAAGGAGTTTTGCTTTCATACAGAACCATAAAACAGGTCATCTCCAGAGTATAAAAGTAGTTTGAAGAGAAAACATACGTCACAGAAAAGATGGCTCTTGTCAACTACAGCAAAACCACTTGTTTCATGAGGCAACTGATCGGGTTGGAGCACTGCATCTGGAAATGCCAACTCAGTCAGGCAAATGGCCAGCTCCTGACTGTGCAGCCCGACTTAACAGTAGCCAGTTTCTTCAGCAAACACAAAGACTACCAGTTATGTACTCATAAAGTCTCTGTGAAAGCAAACTTGTAACAAAGTAGTACAGCAAAACATCCCACTTAGCTCCACTAAGAAGTGTATTAAATGCTCTGTCACCTAAGAATAGGAGTTGATTAACAACCTTGTGGTTAAGACTTCACTGAAAGTTTTAAAAATAACTCTGAATCTAAAGCTACAATGAAATGTAACCTATTTCCGTTTTCAAACTGGCAAAAAACAAATCCATGTAACACTGCAAACTGAAGTTTTTTGGAAACAAGGGAATCAATTACTGCATATCTTGCACATAACATTTGTTTCCACTGCAATAACTCCAAATTCAAACAACTAAAAGCGTAATACAGCTTTTACACAATGCAGGAGGAAACAGCACTAGTAGAACAGGATGTGAAAAAAAGTTAGCTGTCAAAGTCTGATCACCATTACACCAGCACCTCATCTATGTTATTTTTACCCATCCTTAAGGGAAAAAAGCACTCATTCATTGTAACTAGAAAAAGAAAGCAAACTAAACACTTCATAGTCAGACATATATTATTATTTCTTCCAGTAGAAGTCACAGAGAAAAAGACCTTGCCCCTTGAATTTTTTGCCATAGCACATAGCAACATCTCTCCCCACCACATATATATCTATCCATCCATCCACCATACACTGCTTCCCAGTTCTAAGACTAGTCAGCTAGGAGGAGAGGGGAATGAGTGACATCAGGACAGATTTCCATGTCAGAACAAAGCAGGCAGACAGGATCCCCAAGTGATGAAAACAAAGACAAGAGCCTATTGGCAACTTAATGAGTCACCAATAAAGTCCCACCGAACAAAACACAGTCAAAGTTAGTGACAGAAGTATGTAATCCTTCAAGGACAAAAAAAATTAAATTGTCCAAAGCCATTTTGTCCTAGGAAAGAGTAAAGTGTGAACACTATAGAGATGGAAGAATGTTCCTATGTGGTTCAGTGAACAAATATCATGAGAAAAGATCAAGTGGACAGTGACAAGAACATGAAGGGCTAGCAGAAGACAAGAAGGGAAAAACAGAGAACAACTTCTGTTCTTATCTGGAAGATTAACAGAAACTTAAAACAAAGAGATACTGGTGTCAGCATCGGTGGCGATTAGACACATCTGGGAAGGGGAAACAGTCTGATGGTAGCGAGGAGGATGAGGAAAGCACTGCCTATAGATAGGACAATGACGCAGAAAGAAACCTCGGAACAGAAAGCACTGGGAAAGGAGACCACAAAGATGAGAGAACTGGAGGGAGAAGCAAGAGTAACACGTGGGCTGGGCAGATCCTCGGCAAGCCGGGGGTTCTTAGGGCCGGCGGCCGGAGTGCCTGGCGCGGGTTCCCACGGAGCACCGGGCGGCCCTGCCCGAAGGATGCTGAGCCCGGCGCCGAGCTGGGGACGAGCCGAGCGGCTGTGGCGACATCCCCTCCGCGGGAGGGCCCGGCCCGGGCGGGTGCCGTGCCCTGCCGGGTGCCGTGCCCTGCCGGGTGCCGTGC
>VXBU01012608.1:568496-586096 GCA_013400315.1 Bombycilla garrulus | reverse complement strand
GGGCGGGCGCACCTGAGGCGGGAGCGGTCTCGCGGCCGCCGGTGAGGTGGGGCTCTGTCGGGCTGTGAAGCGAAATGCGGATTAATTTTGCCAAGTTTTGGGTCGTGGTCGGAGTCGCGGAGCGATCCGCCCTGTTTCTGTGCCACGTTGGGAGCTGAGGCGAGGGGCAGAGGAGAGAGGCGTCAGGCTCCGCGGCAGCAGCTGGGGCGAGATCAGCTTTAGCTTGTCCCGAAGGCTGTGTGGGGTGACGTGCCAGAACCAATTAACCGCGTGGCCAAATCCAGGGAAATTAGATTTCCTTAATTCTGATTCTCGCTAAGTTGTTTGATTATCATGATGGACAACTCTTGGCAATTGGTTTTTTCCTGACAGCGGTGTCTTGTTGCCCATGGTACCAGACCAGACGGCTCAGATTTGGCACAGTAATGACCCACTGAACATTGCTCCTTACTTGAGCTGTGCACAGCATGGCTCCGTGCTTGACAGTATTATGACTGAAATTTTGTGCCATCTATATCTTAATGCCTGGGGCCAGCCATGATCTGGGTCATATCCAAAGCTCCAGTCTAAGCGTAAGGTTTGTCTGGTTTACCGTCACATGGCACTGGAATTCCAAGGCATAGTAACTGAAAGATAACAACGGATGGTCACTAAATTTTGAGGCAGAACTGCCTCCCTAAGTGGCAACACAAAGAATCCATAAGGATGCAAATCCTAAAAGCAGCTGCAGTCAAGGCATTATGAGAGTGAAGGGAACTAGCAGTAATTGCTGGTCTTAAGTAATTGGATCACTGAGATTTCATCTAGACAGAAAATTGAATCCCTAGGTCTGGTTAGTTCAGCTTAAGAAAGGTAGAGCCACAGAAAGCTAAAGCTAGACAACCCAAAAAGGAGGTACTACACTGTATAATGCTTTTTTTTTCTTTTTTTTTTTTCTTTTTTTTGTCTGACTAGAGAGCCTGGTGAACAGAAAACAATAGGACCATGAAGTTTCTAAACTGCAGCTCTCATGAGGCACCCCAGCTGCATTTCTAAATCAAAACATTTTCTGTGCCCCGTCCTCCATCATAAAAGTACACAGGAAATAAATATATCCAGTATAAACTACTACCAGTAATATGCAACGCTGGTAGGTTACATTTCTCCCTTAGTGTAGTTTGTCTTTTAGTTCAGTGTGATGGGTTAGGTAACAGAAGGTTTTATTGAAATTTTGAAGGCTTTCTGCCGAGAAAGTTTAGGCGCATGAAAATTATTAATAGCTGAATGTTAAGAAAGTAGATTATGTATTTACTCATTGTTTCCAGGCTGACTTTAACTTCACGGGTTAAATTGTGGGCCTGCATGAATATTTGTTCCTGTGTAGAGAATGAGACAAGCAGCTGATGAAGGAGAATACAGTAATACTTGTTTTTTCTTTGTCAGGGCAGTGCTGCATTAAAGTTATCTTGTAGCTGTGGTTCTAGAACAGAAACCAAACCAGGGTCTTGATCATCTTTTCAGCAACTTGTGTGCCATTCTATTTACTTTAACAGGAGTTTTATATGTAGAACTGATTGGACAATTGGGTCTTAGATAAGTACAGGGAGCTTTGCTTACATCAACAGGATTATAAATCCACCAGATCTGGAGTCAGGAAGGAATTTCCCTCACGAGCATAATGTCAGCAACATAATCAGGGCAAGGGAACAATCTGCCAGCACACAGAGAAAGGAATTGTTAGGACCAGGTGGGTGTATACTACACACACAGTTTCATTCCGTTCTAGTGGAAACATATTTTGGGACTGTATTTTATTGGGGTTTTGTTGTTTTCTTCCTCCCCTCCCCTTTCAAGCGTCAGTCAGAGATGATCATGCAGAAGTGCAGAAAAATCACTAAGACTCCCTATGTATGTGTAGAGGATTACCATGTGCAATTAACTGACTGGAGAGTAAATTAAGGTCAGTAGCGGCTAAACATATTCCAGAAAATGAAAAAATAAAAACCAACAAACCCCCACCCTATTTCTCAGACTCAAGAGAATAACTCCCCGAGAACATAAATAGTAAATGAAATTTTAAAAAATTACAAGAATAATTTTATTTAGGTACTTGTTAAGAAAGAGTCTACCCTGTTTGCATCCACTCATTTCAGGGAAATTCTCCATCTTTATTTAAATATACGTCTTCTTCAAAAGGAAATGATCAGCCAAGAGAGAAGACAGACTAAATAGCAAAAGACAGCATTTGCAAAATCAGTGTACAAAATGAAGGTGGACTGAGCCAGAATGTACCTGCCTGTCTCTCTCTGAACACTTTATGGGAAGAGGTGTCTGTTTTGTTGCAGGGATTACCGCAGAGCTCATTGACTCTGGGGAAAGGCGCAGTGAGGTTCAGGTGATATGACCTATGCAGAAGGGAGGGAAGCCAGCAGATTTAGGTGATCTTAGGTGCAAAGATCAGGAGAGAAGAAGAAGTATCAAATTATGGAATGGTATTTTTGCCTGTTTGTAATAGAGTTTGGACCTGATACCCACAGATACATTTGGTTTGTTTCCTTTTGACCTAGCTTTGAAATATTCCCGTACATATGAAGACTAACATTTCCTTTTGTAGAGAATAAGAAGTTACCTAGCAGCAGACCTGTAAACATAATGTCATTCATCTGAGAATAACTGAAAATGCTTCCTTCAGCAGAGGGATGTTAGAAAATTTTGCCCTGATTTCTGTACCACTTCCTTTCAGCACTGCTTTTCCCACTTTGTAGTAGCATGGGCTCATATCCTTATTTCTGCACTTCTCAGAAATCAGGATATGAGCCAACTTCATACTGCTCTTGCACAGAGTGGAACAAACATGAAATAACACATAAGGCAGAGGAAGGGAAAAAAAAAAACTAACAAAACTATAAGTGGTGGTAAAAGGAAACAGAAAAATGTAGTGAAAGGAAATTCCCAATTACAGGCGAGCTCTCATTAATATGCAAGTCCAGCCTTCTCATCCTCTCGCCTTTCATTGTCTCTTGTTCCTTCGGTTCCCACCCCCATTCTGAATTTCTTTAAGTATGACACACCCAAGTAGGCATACAAACAATGAGTCTGTCCTTCTCTTGCTTACTTGAAGAATTTTCTATCTACCAAAGTGGGTTTTTTCCTCCTCTAGTATGTAAACAAAGCAAGAAGAACAATTCTCAGCTTGGTTTTGAGCAACAGAGACAAAAAAACTACAGATAGGAGGGATTAAGCAACAGTAACTAAGTAGCCGAGTTTCTTGTAAGATCAAGACTATTGGCTCATCAGTGCCTAAGTATAACCAGTTAGCATTAATAGGAGCATTGCACAAGAAACGAGAAAAGTAGGCTGTTATCTCAGTAGTGTAATGAGAAAAAATAGCAGGAAGCATGAGTTGCAATTTCCAAAAAAAACAGGAGGTCAGAAATTCCTCAGTTTAGATTCCTGGCTCACTCACTGATTCATTGTGCCCCTCCTAAAGCAAATTACGTGACTCACCTGACTAATTTTCTTCATCTATAAAATGGTACAGTGCATGCCAGCTACACAGAGTTTACATTGGTAGAGAACTCTTGTTTATCAAGTTAATTTGGATTACTAATAAAAGAAGAAAGACATAAAGGGCAAAGCAGACCGGTTTAACACAATTTGACATGAAATTAAAGACTAACCTGTGCCCAGAAATAGCTGCATCAACCCAGATATGTATTGAATGTTGTCTAAAATAGGGCATGAACTGGCATGACTTAACTCAGATCTGAAATAGAATTAAAACAGACTCTGGCAATATTTTTATGAAAATATTTATTCTAGTGTTGAAGCACTCAGGATTTCAGAATGACTCATTCTAGCTTCCCCCATTACTTCCAGCAGGCTCCCAAACACTCCTTCAATTAAACTTCCTCCATTTTCCTGGGTCTTTGTCTTAAATATCTTCATTAGACTCCACTCCTGCTTCCCAGCTCTTTACCCAGCCTGCCCTTCTCATCTTGACCTGCATTATCTCCTTTTTCAAATATATTGTCTTTTTTTATGTTTCAATTGGATTGTTTCTTCCTTCATGCTGATTAGAGGTCAGCAAGGGAACAAAGGATCTCTGGAAGATTAGCAACTGCTCTCAGTTTTCTGTTCAACCTCAATACAAGCAAATATAGCAAAAATTTCTCAGCAGTGATGCAGTGGTGTTTTGGATTCAGTCCTACTATTTCTTTCTGATTGGCAGCTAGGCAGTCTAGTCGTGCATGTAAGAGATTCATCTGCTAAGTAAGCGTGGAATATTTTCAGACTTAATTATTAAGCACTCACATGTCTCCAACATGCGCAAAATGCTGTTTTACAAAGTGTCATAATTTGCCCACATTTAAGCAGATTTTCCTAAGGATTTCAATGGCACATCTTCGATATTAAGGCCTCTTTCTGTGAAATCTCAGCCTCCTACTCAAAAGTAGGGATTGCCAACCAGTGAGATGAAAATCCATTAGAAATCAGATGCAGGGCTTACCCTGTTTCTCTTTCTCTTGACTTGGACTACACAAACAACTGACATTGCAGTCACAATAAAACAATAAGGGACAAACCATAGAGGAAGCAATGGACTCATTTTCTCTAGAAGAATAAAACTTGTTTCTTCCCTGTAATCTCACATGTACTTTTACTTGATACAAGATGTTTTCACAGCCTTCAGAAAAATCAGACACCAGCTGACTAGTAGGATGATGCCATGTTATGTCAGTAGTACCCCAAACGTCCTTTCTTCACACATCCTGCAGTGTGACATCGCTACAACGCCCTCGCCAACACCCTTCTGGGAAATTACCAGCCCCACTGCTGCTCAGCCAGGACCAGTGTCCCTTTACAAGTTTTACATTACAATGCATTCTGAAATAAACTTCTGTGAGGGGAATGGCCAGTAAAGAAGCACTGGCCAAACAAGTTTGTCTGGGTACAGTTCCAGACCTTCATCTTGGCAATATATTTGTCTTATTTCATAGGAAGCAAAGATTTGGTAAAGGTTGGCTCAGTTATACTGGCAATGTGCATTAGCAGCAGTTGTATTAGTATACTATTGTTTGCCATTAATGCACAGAACATTGCCTCTTTGACTTAATTAGTTTTGACTACATACTGAATCCAAGGAACTAGTGGGCTAGAGGGGCATTTCCAAGAAGGGGCTGAGGATTCTTTTCATATTATCAAAACAACATTCTTTTAAAAGTATTAGTTATTTAATTACTCAGCATGGGATATTTCATTTCATATTATTGAAGTTTTACAAAGTTAACAGTAACTGGATCTTACAAAGTGAAATGTCAGCTAGCTTCATAGTCATAGGCATTACCAGCCTGGTTCATAACTGGTATGAACTAGGCATTCGATTTCATTCTGTCTGGATAGGTCGATAACATATTTATACCATGTAAAATACCTACAGGAATTTCTTCAAAAGCAGAAAATCTTACAGCTAACTGTCAAAATAAAAGCAGAAATAGCTTAACTTCTTAGCCAGCCTTGTTAGCCTTCACAAAGAACACTCATGAATGAATCGTGTTATTTTCAAAGAACTGAAGAAAGACTGATTATCCACCTCTAGGCATGGGAAATTTCCTGTGCTCCTACTGTAAGATGTGTAACATCACATCACAGTGAAAATATTATAAACAGTCAGCTATGTTCATTCAAAGCACAGAGAATTAATCTACTGCAATTTGGCCTTGTGCATTGTTTCTTAGGAATTAATTCCGTGGGCTTGATTTTTTGGGTTTGATTTAATCATGTTTTACGCCCACTTTGCCATTCATTGTAGTAACACAAATGACTGTGGTAGGAAATATTCACATGCTTTTGCCTTCAGAGCTGCAAACTATTATTATAAACATTAAGAATGTAAATATTGTCACCAAAGAGTATGTCTTTATTGCACTGTTTGCTCAAGTCAGGCCTTTAAAATCATTATACTGTTAGAATATATTCACACAATGTCTGTCTATTTACAGTAACTTCTAAGCCTTGAAGATTTTTATCTTCATGCTTTTATCTCCATGCCCATTTTTCAGAGCACTCAGTGCCTTACAAGCTGAGCTGCCCTGGTACAGATAAACCACAAACTAAAGGATTCTGGCTATTTCAGTTCCTAGTGAGGAAAAATCCAGTGTAGGGCAATGATTTCTTCTTTGTTCAGATACCTAACTCTAACTTGTTTTGAAAATAAGGGGTTTTATTATCTTCAAACTCTAGTTGCAATAGGTATGTAAATCCATTTCCTAAAACCTCCTCTGTCTTAACTTACACATTCTTCTTAAAGTAAGCACAAAATTGCGGAAAACTGCAGAAAAAGCAGAATGGCAAATATCACCAGTTGCAAAATGTGATAGAATGTGTATCTGATTAGCTGATGGTAGGATATATACAAATCAGCATGTTTACCAATATGCTTGGCACTATTTGCATTCAGTGGAACAATGTGCTGGACTATTTATATGGGAACAGAAGAAAGAAATGATACTGGAACTCAATACACTCACAGCCTGCCTCTTATCACTGAAAACCCAGGAGAACAGAGTGCCTTTTCTGTCTCTTCCTTTGAACTGTAGTTGAAATCCATGTGGAAATACGATGATGCTGATGGTGTTTTGTACACACCAATTTATCTAAGACTGTTCTGGTTATTACAACAATGGTTGGACTTGATGATCTTAAAGATCTTTCCAAACCTAAACAATTCTGAGAGAATATGATCTTTGCCTGCTTGATCAAATTTTTGAATAAGGCTCCTTGTCCTTTCTTTTCCCAAAAATAATACATAGTTCAAGATTAAGAAATCTGTTACAAACTAAAGTACTTTATGAAATAGTACTGGGAATTTACCTGCAAATAAAAAAGTATGCAGAAATCTTATTTGCAGTGAAATCAATCTCAATTGCAATGGAAGTCTGCATTGCCAGCATACTATTATCCTTTTCTCTAGAATTAGCCTGGTCCTCATATAAAAGAATTACATATATCCAAATAGTCTTTCATTTCAAGAGTTAATGATTGGCTATTATTCTTTAAAATCTGGAATTGCCTAGCCAGCTAAGGACCTGATTATGGGAAACACATATCCCCTGTATATCACATACAACCTGGTAAAAACATGGGTGCTACAGCTTATTGGACATGAGGGCAAAGAGCAACTCAAGAAACCGTTCTTGATTTTGTAATACATATTCTAACTTCCCAGTTGTTCTCTAACTATTGGCAACTACTTCCCATCTCCCTTTTCAGAACTCATGATGTACATTAGGCCCATGTCCAAGGTTTATTTGCAGCAAGTTGTCCTTGAATCTTTGTTGGCTTGTTTTGTTTTGTTGGGGTTTTTTAATTGTTGTTGGATAAGGGTCCTTTTCACCAAATGTGTATCTGATTTGGCCCACAGAGAGAAGAAAGGAAAAAGGTGTCACCCTGTAACACTTTGTATCATACTGAGCCTTAAATTAATATTTTATGTGCTTACTGTGCTTTCATTTCATCTCTTTCTTCTGTTCAGAAACAGTTGTATCCCATGTTGCCAGTGTGCAGAGCCTATAGTATTTCATATTAATGCATTCTTACACAGAGACTCTGATGGTTAGGGAGCCCTTGCTGAGGGGCAGGGGCTGTCAGATAAAAGGGATGTTTACCAGTTAAGGTTTCAAACAGCAGTGCCATGAGAATATATTAATCAACTGGAGATCCCAGACTGGAAGAGGAAACAACTTTTCCCAGTATCTGGTAGAAGACCATTTTAGTCTATCAGGCAATTAGCCAGCCACTGAATGGAGAGAGAAAGTAAGCTGTAGAACAGATACAGGGAGTCCTCTCCAACCATTTCTCTGACCACTCTGATTTTCTTCATATTTCAGTGATCTGTAAGACTCATCAAGCAAGAACAGGGAAAATACACAGTTGAACATTAAAAGGATCCTGAATTATAATGCTAAGGCTAGCTAAAAGTAAATCTGATTCTTATCTTTTTGGCTGGAAGGCATCCTATGAACTAAAAGAGGCAAGAGAACAGACACAGCAAATACAAAATTATTTCTTCACTCTACGCAAGTGGGACTTTTCATGGGGACTCCCTGGAACAGTGCTTTAATGCCAGTACTTGTGTGACACTCACAAAATTCAGGTGTAGATAAAAAGGTAGACACTTGGTTCTCACTAAGCATCTAATCCCAGCTTTGAGTAAGTTTAATAGTTACCAGTTAAACCACGCCTAGAGAAAACCATTAATTGCATAGGTAAATTTTCACCAGTTTGAATTTACATTGGATTCTATGTGCACATGCCCAACAGAATAAGGGTTCCAAGGGGAAAAAGGAGACAGAAGTTACAACTCCTGCCCCTAACCAACGGAACAGTCATACTGCAGCATCTGCTATCCCCCCTACTAATTATACCTGCACAGGTTATGTTGTGGTGATGCTGTAATTCTATCCATTTCACGCAGTGGCTGTTAGCAGTTCTGTTTCTGGGCGAGTCTGTCCTTAGGTAATGTCATGGTCTCTGTCCATTTGGTTGATTTTGAGACCTGCTCTGCATCACAGTTACCTCTTCACTATCTCTGCTGCAGGATTTTCTTACAGTACAGCCCTTTTTGCCCCAGTCTACAATCTGATACAAAGTGTTTTGCCTCAAAAGCTGTCCAATGTGAACGGACATGCAGATGTACTTTATTTTCTTTTCCTGTTATTGAATTACACTCTGTTTGATTCTTTTCTTATCAGACTTACAAAAAGTGTTTATCTATAAGAGTTTGCCACCTTGAATTATCTTTTTTTCCTGTGTTCACCCTAGAGGACCACTAGAAGGTTGTGCAACTCTCCAGCTAGCTCACAGCATGCACAGACACAGCTGTCCTAGAAGTCTCTTTTTGCATTGCTTAAGTTAAATACCTGTACAGAAATGGAGAAAGTCATGTGAAAACAGGGACTTAAACTGTTGTATGGTCTCTCATGGAAAATGGGTAAGCAGACAGACAAAAATAGAAGTTGTCTTGAAGTGTGCAAGGCCACAGAATAGTATCACAGTGCACACGCTGCAGTTGATGTTCACTGCACTAAATAGGAGGGATGGATACCAAATTAATTTATCCACTTAGCTAGGCAGATAAGACTAGACTCAGGGGACTTCAAGAACATTTCTTAATATGACTTTTTCAGGAAAAGAGTGCAAATTATAAAAGTATAAGCCAATGCTTCCTCTCCTGCCCTATTTTTGGACATCGATGGCCTTGTGTAACTCTTCACTTTTCCTCTCTCTCAGAAGAAATGCTTCAGAGTTTCATCACAGTAATTTTAGGTTTTTGTTGTCAGGAACTAACATGTCCTGAATTTTTTTAAATGCCCACTGAGGAGAAAGATCCAGGTTCAACTTGCATAAGCAGGTCTATGTTAGCTCTAAATGAGCTCGTCTGGGTACTGTAGCAGCAGCCTGTTATTGGGGACCTGTGGTTACTCTGTGCTAAATTAGTGAATTAATGAACTAGTAACCTAGAAAATTAGCAGGCTACACTGCTGGATAGATGCAAGTCAACTTGTTAAAATTAGCTTAAATTTGTTAGGACAATCTGTAGTTACTCAAGATCTACAGAGCTGAGAACTGTATCTGTGATCTTGGACCTTAAATTACACTCTGCCATGTAGCAATACATTACAGTCTCTTTGGCCAGCAGACCACCGAGTCCTGAAATTCAGGAGCTGGAATCCCCAGCTATTTCTCAGCCTTACACTGTAATGAAATCCAGCCAGGCTTGACGTTCTCCATCACCTGGTTTCATGGGTGGAATAAGAATTGGGCATGAGGCCAGAAAGCAGCAGTGCTGTGCTCTGGTATGGTCTCTGATCTGGAGGAACTAAGGAACTATGGTTTGCTTATACTGAGCAGCACAACACTTTGCAGTTTGGACTGGACTTGAGAAAGTTTGGACTGTTTTAGATTAATCATGTGTTTGTTGAATATTGTGTGAATAAAAACCTTTTTTTTTTTTCTAAATTTAATCACCGCTTAATCATGCTTCCCCAGCAGACAGTAAAAGAGCATAAACACTTCAGATTCTTTCCCCATTTTCCTTAAAATCATGTACCATTAATTTCCTGTTTCTTAAAGAGTTACTTTGGAGGGGTTTCTAGGTTTAACCTCTGGATAAACATCCCTCTTTGTATATAGCAATATTTCACCCCATATATTTAAGCTCTTAGACTTTAAACATCTCTGTTTTTACTACACTCATCTTTTAAGGAAGGTTTAATTTAATTAATGAGGTCATTGTACCCTAACTCCTAACTTCTGTTGGCAATGTCCAAGAACTTTGCAAAAAAGCATGTTAAAAGTATCATGTTTGTTGTCATGCTGCATTTATGTTTGTTTCCTAAGCAATACAGCAAAGACATCTATTATTGAAAAGCAGACACTTCAGTTAACCACAGACAGAGTTTTTAAATCAAGTAGCATTTAATTAAATTGGGAAATCATACTTTTGTAGGGCCCAAAGTGTGGAACCTAAACAGAGATATATGTCAAATTGCTCTTCTTTGAATAAGTACTACAGCTTGTAAGACAGTAATTTTAAAATGTTAAACATTAACACCAGAACATTTTACATGCCAGAAATCTTTAGTTAAGTTCTTGGGGTTTTCATGCTAAATAACTTAGTCATCTCATAACTCATTTAGCCTCCTTAATTTCTTTTTCTGAAGTGAGAAATTATTTGTTTCTACTAAGTGCAAGAATCCCATACTCTAAGTTAATTAAAACATCTACATGAAACATCCATAAAGCTATCTTAATTGGTTTTTTACTCCTGTTTTAATTTTTAGTGGGATTTCTATTAATACTTTTTAGCATATTTTCCAAGAAAACGAGGTTTGTATGAAGGGCTGGTCTCCCTCTGATATATTTTTAACTGATTCCCTGATTTCAAATCAGCTGGAAGCTGGCAGTGGGTTTTCTGCCAGTTATTAAGTCTCAAAGTTACTGTGAGGACACTAGGAATAGCCACTACTAATGTGTCTCTTGACAGCAAATGAAGGAGAATTTAGAAGCCTTCTACTCTATTTGGCAGGATTTGAATGAGTCAACCCATTCTCCTGTGGTCCTGGCAACAAGCTGGAAAAAGGCAAGCAGAGGGTGTACAAATGATGTACAAATGACTGGAAGGATATACAAATTACTGGAATTATAAGGTGGGGGAAAGGCATCTGAGATATAGGCAGGAGCTGAGAGTATTGGAAAGAAGTACAGGAAGCAAAGAGAAAGACTGGAAGATTATTTTGATGGCATCATGGTGGGAAGTTGTAATGAACACAGAAGACAAATTTATCAAAAAACAACCTACTTTGGTTTTACTACCCATAAAACACAGTCATGGTTTCATAGTTCAGCAGTGTCTTATTTTTAATGGAACCAATCTGAAGATAAATTATTTTCAGCTAATGAACACATTGTGATTTTTTTATGTAAGAGAGATTTTAAAAGGGACATTGAATCCTATGCCATTGTTCTAAGAGATGCAAGAAAAACTGCAAAGTTATGATTTTAAGATATTACTTCCTAATTTGCACCAAGTTCAAGATCTTCATGGACTAGCTGAACTGCATTCTTTCCAAAGTCTAAATCTGTTCATATTTTTACCAGTGTGTACAAATATATCTGAAGTCAAATAAATAGAGATCTTTTGTGGGTATTCTTAGCTCAGAAAGTACACCTGCCTCTAGGTCAGTTATGTGAACCATCTAGACTTAAAGTGGACAATCAGAATTAATCTTTTTCTTTAAAGCAATTAATGGAATGCAGCTTTATTTAGGGAACATTGTTTCAGCTGCAGCCATGCAGTGACTCGAGTTGCCTGCTTGTTGAGGGTGTGTTTATATGGCAAACCTTGCTGGGAAAAACTGAGCATGCCTTTATCAATATGCTATTATTGAGCATAAGGGGATTCAAGCTACTTGCCCTTATAATTTTTGCAGGGTTCTTTTAACTTATGAAAAATCCTGAACTTAAATTCTTTTAACTTGGGTACAGCACTGTTAGCTGGTTACCTTGAGCTACCTGGAGCCAATCTAGATACCTGGAGCTAAACACTTCTGAAAATCTGACTGCAGTGTGTTGCAGGGAATTTTTTTTCTCAGTATCAGTTCAACGACAAATACTGTGTGTCGCTAGAGGATGCAGATAGTGTTCACACACTATGTAAATGCATTTTGTAAAAATACACCCTTAGGAAGGTTTTTTTTAAAGGGATCTCTTCTAAATGTATCTAAGGAAGTATGTGATTGAACAGCTCTGTAGAGGGATGCTTCTAAATGTGTTAAGAAGCTTTGGTGGTTTATTAGACTGTGTGGTTGTCAGCAAGAGAGAAAGCATTAGAAATACAATGTATTTGTACATGATTATTCACATTGTAATTGCCATTCTATCCTCAACTGTATTCCTGTAATGGGAAAAGTAACACTAAGAAAATGAGTGGAATTATTATGTGTAGACCTGCAGTGACTAAGAATGGCATGAAGACTCAATAACGTATGAAAGAGCACCCTGTCTGCAGAGGAGTGTGTTGTCCATAAAGTCTCTGTACAGAACTGCCCACACAGGGCTGCTGTGTGCTGTTCCAGTGCAGCAGTGAGCCCAGTGTTTCTGTGGAGGCTGTTTACCTAGCTCAGCTGTCCTGATGTGCAAATGGGACTTTCATAGTGCACTGGAAAGAGTTTTTCACACTATCTCAGTTTGGAAAAGGCAGTTCCAGGCTCTATTGTAAGGAGGTGTGTAGAGCCAAATAGCTGCTGATTAATGCCTTCTGTTCTGTGCCTGGAGAATTTTATGGATTACGGTGAATAAAAGGCTAATTTGTCTCCTACAGCATATATTGATATAAATGTAATCACTTTTCTGTACTAAACTTGGGTTAATGGAGTGTTGCTCCAATGTATTGTGTTTCTGGCATGTTCCTACTGTATCCAGAATGTCTTTGTGTGGCCCGAACTTCCTGTTCATTACAAATCGGTGAACAGCAGTAAGCAGTTCAACAAACAGATATTTCTTAAGCTGTCAAGCTCAAACCCTGAATAACCTAGAGAGAAGGGCGATCACACCTGCCAACTGTAAACAATAAACATTGTTCTAAAATGCAGAATGGCTTACAAATAAAATAAAACTGAAAAGTTAGGTTGACCTGTAACTCAGCTTTAGTTTATGAAAACATTAATACACAAAAGAATGAAGGCAGCACCAGTGCCTGGTAAAAAATCCCTGCTTTTCTGCTTTTTCTCCTTTATCTTTCTGTTGCTTTCATGCACAGTGTAACACACTACTAGCATACAAAAGGAAAGGGCTGCAGGGTTCCCTGAATTGTTCCAGTCAATTCTCTTCATGTTTGACTGCTAACTCCCATGCATAGAGATTAGAGGGAGACTGGAATAGACTTTAAATCTATGAAGAAGCTGAAACAGCAGCAAAGCAAGAAGTAGGTGTTCATTGCTCCGTGCAGAAGCCTGAAAATGTACAAGTACTATCCCTGTTTGGCCCATCCTTTCACCTTCTATCTGTAAGAAATTATTCTGAAATTTTTGGGTCTGCACACACTTATATCTGAATTTGAAAAGATAATGTCAGTTTCTTAGCTAATTTTTCCTCTAGAATCTGCATTCTTCCAAACTGCTTTATCTGTTCCAGCAGTAGTTTCAGAATTACTTTGGACACAATGTTATGTGTTGCACATTTCCATTTCATTTTCTGTAGCAGCATTTACTGAGGCTAGACAGGAAAATGCCCAGACTTTCCAACCTGGAGCACCAGACTGCAATGATGGTCTGGTCATTCTTTTGTGTGTATGTGGTAGAAACAGATCCACCCTTGCTTCTATTTCTATAGAATAAAGCCATCAATCACAACTGTATCACTGTAGAATTTTTACCTGGACCCTCACTCATAGGCAGCAGGCAAATACTGGTCAACAACAGAAAAAAATCACAGTATATTAAGACGTTAATTTAGATATTATTTTAAAGAAAGGCTTTTACTCTTGGAAAAAGCAGTGTGACTGGCAGTGAACCAATTATCAGGGAACAGAAAACAGGGAGCTGAGTTTATTAGTCAAGGCTGTCTGTCTGTCATAGCAATTCATCAAAAACATGCATGTGTTGGAAGCTCTAGAAAGATGAAAAGGTATCTTTTCAGTCCTGGAAGAGGAGACTGTCCTTTCAAGGATACAATGGTGCTTTTCAAAGGAGCAGTGACTGTGAAACTTGTCCATCAATGGAAGGCTCCTTTCAGAGCAAATCTCGCTCTACCGCTTTAGGGAGCTATTCTCTAACATTCCCAATTGACTAAAATTATTGTTGCATAAAATATCTGCAAATATTACTTCTTTTATAGGAGTAAAAAATGGGAAAACCCAGATAAATTGCTTAAGCAACCACTTTCTGAATGGTGTCTGTTGAACCAGGCTCCTCCCTCACCACAAGTTCAGAAGAAAGAAAACTCTGGACTTCTGTATTGAGGGCTTGCTTGTCTGACTTATCCCAGCTCAAACTGTGACTGGCCAACGGGACTTCAGCCAAAAACACTTCACCTCTCATTCTCTTTTCCCTATTTTTTCTATTCCACTTCAACACACAGTTTCCACAGAAACAGAGCAGCACAAATAGCACAGGTTTTGGGTGCTTTTCTGGAGAAGTAAATGTAACGAAACAGTCTGCATATAATGCCTCATTTTGGTGAAAAGCTTCATTAGATTCAGAGGTTATCTGGATACTAAAAATCATGTTTAGAATTCTCTTTCTTCTTTTTAAACCTTGTGTACTAACTATATGGATTGTCTGACTGGCAGCAGAAATATGAATCTAATAATCTTTTATCACTGGGATTAGGGCTTTTTCAGATTTCTTTCCTCCCTACTATTCATCAGCACCATTGGCAAGTATCTAACAGAAGACACAGAATCAGATCGAAAACAGAATCACTGCACCAGCTCACTATCCAGCTTCCACTGTGCCCCACAGCCAAATTTAGTGTCATTCCTAACACTGCACTTATTTCATAGCTACAGGGTAATTTTGTACACTGAAAAATACAGTGAAGGTGGTTGCTCTCAGAACATATTCCATGTTCTCAGCTGACTACCTAACAGGTCCTTGAGAGGATTCAGGATTCTGCTCCTCATCCTTCCCTGCATGGGACACCTTATTTGTGTGCTCCTAGTATGAATGCACTGGCCCAGTCTTTACACTCAGATAAAACAAGCTGCTGTGAAATTACACACTTAATATTACCTATTTCCTATTTGAAATCATGAATGTTTTCTGTACTGCTTCTACAGAGTAGCCTGAAGTCAATTGTGCTCTTTTTGTTGAGCAGCCAGGAGGACCCAGGGATTACTTTTGCCAGTGCTAATCAGTTTGAACAACTCCATATATGAATAATGAATGCCAGAGGTCTCCTTTATATATCCCAGTATCTTCAGACAGCAGGAAAGTGATGGATGATAGGAAGATGAAAGATTACTTGTATTCTGGATTTTATTGTCTACATGCAGAATTAGGCACATAAAGAAGGAGTACAACATTGTGGCTATAATCTGGAAGTTACCCAAACTCAGGTACCAGCATTTTCTGTATGGATGATGAGGAATGAGGTTTCAAAGTCATTCAAAACTCTGAAGAAAAAATAACCCAGGTATTCCCATCATCCATTTCAGTTTCACATCTGTGAATCTTTGATATGAATGCTGTGACTTCTAAACAGTTTTCAGTGGCCAGATCCAGTTGCACTGAGAAAAACAGGCATTTTACCAGGAGCTTAACAGGGTACAAAATTTCACAGCAATAACAGCGATCAAAGGCAGCTAAAACAATTCATGGAAAAGCCAGTGTGACAGCAGGCACAGGCAAGACAGGCAGGCACACTCTGCTACCCCGCAGGCCAGCACTCAAGCAGCATGAGCTGACAGGAGAGCTCATTTTCTCCCTCCACCTTTGTAGCCTTGGCTTTTCCTGCCACGTGTGAGACAGCAGCTTTGCTGCAAGGCAGGGTCCCGCCCAGCATCCCTCCCCGCACTCACTCTTCTGCTCTTCAGTGCCCCACATCAGCCCTGTGGGCAGCTGACACTTCAGCCTCTGTCCTGTCCCAGCTGTTCCCCTCCTCCTCTGCACAAATACACAGAAAGGTCTTTCACCCCTTAAAGGCCTTCTGAGATAATTGTGAATAGGGACAGAAATATATAATTATTCCTCCAGCTCAGATCCATATTTCATATTATGTTTGCTCTTTACCATCTTCGCAAAAACTGAACACTGCCACTCAGATAGTTGATCTGGGGGTGATCACATCCTGTTTTGTCTACACTGGTGCAAAGCTTTACAGCACCCCTGAATCAATTGTCTAATGGTGAAATTAAGGTAAAAAGAGAAAACATTTCACAGTCACCTCCCAGTCCTATGCTTAAGGTTGATTTTCTATCGTCATATGCATTCTTAATTTAAAATCATGCTGTAGAGCACATTAATTTTTTTAAAGGCAAACAGACTTGGTTAAAAAACCCTCTCTGCCTAAAATTCCTGTCTGTCTAGATAAGATACTTTTCCACCTTTCTTCTATTGCCAACTAATCAACAAAAGGATTTAGAAAAGAATTTGAAAGATAAGCAGCTTTTTATTTAAAAAAATAAAGGGTGAAGAGAAAAGGGGAAGACTCAATTTAAAGGTGATGGCCTATTAAAGTGCTATAAACTTTGATCATTTGTGTTCCTGGAAAACCCTTTTATTGTCATTACTTTGGAAATCTGTATGATTCAATTTGGACTGTTTTCAAAATTCCTCAAGAAACCTTCTCACTGAAACTGCATTGTGAATAAAATTCTATATTTTTTAAAAAATCCCTTTATCATAATATTATATTTTTAAAATTTTGCATGGTAATCAGTTATCACCCCCACTTTTTTTGCTTCATGCAAGGCCTCAAAATAAGCATGAAAAATGCAAACAACCTACATATGAAAAATACATTAGGCTTTTAATAGTTCTTTCATTTCTGTTCTCTGTGGTGCTATTAGTGACAGGTAAAAATCAGACTAGTTAAGTGCAGCTGGTGCAAAGTGGTGTAAAATTACAACTTATCTGCCTGATTGTCTGTGCCCCTGAGAGGCATAAAACTGAAGAAGAGTGAGAGCAATTATTGCTGGTGTATTGTATGAGCTTTTTCTATGGACTGGGAACATCTCAACTTCGTAGCTTAAGATTTTCAGCAAGTATCTTTGTTGGAGATATTGACTCAACATGCTTCTCACTTGTGTTCTCTCCCTAGCCAGACTTATGCCCCCATCTGCCAAGATGTGCTATCCTGATTTCCCCTCCTATGGAGCCTGAGAGTAGGAAGACATTACAAACTTATTACAGTTGGTCATTTTTTTTTTCCAAAACACAAACCTCCTTCAGGTTACATTAAATAAATTTTATATGGGAATATACTGATACATTGTAATAGAGATTAAAATAATATTTTAATGATATCACCCAATGGATGTATTAGATAATTTATAATAGAGGGATTTTTAATTGTTAAACCAATGGGAAAAAAATTCAAGCCAAGTTGCAAGTCATATT
>VXBU01012608.1:545929-568326 GCA_013400315.1 Bombycilla garrulus | reverse complement strand
TAATATTCTCCATAAATATTTTTGTAATATTTCTGTATTTTACACTAAAACTCTGTATGTAAAAGGAGCACTTGACTAATGGAAAGAGAAGGGGGTCATGACTGTAAGCCCTCCGCCAGCTTACACGTGGAAACCATGTTAAGGGTAGATCATAACAGAAGGTGATTGAACAAGCCATCTTCAGTGGTCTCTGCTTGCCAGGGTGGGTCAGTTTTATCTCTGAAGCAAAACTAGCATTTCCCTCCTTCTGGCCCCTGAATCATAGGAAGGTGATCTCAAAGATTTTGTCTGTAAATTCTCAGACACCAGCAGACAGTTCTTAAATATGTCAGAGAATACTTGTTGGTATTGAGAAAGGAGTAATAAACTTTTCTGAATATATTAGAAGGCTTGGGAATCACATAGGAATGATCTTATTAAGCTATTTATGTTGTAGTAGCACCTGCAGGTCCTTCAAAATGCTGGTTTTTCAGTGTATGAGGTACTTCATACCACTCCAGGTTCTACCTGAGCTGATGGTGGTAGATGATAGATGAACACATAGTCAATAGGGAGAACTAAGAGAAGGGTAGTTAACATACCAAACACAGTTGTAAAATACAAGCTACCTAATTACTGACAAAGATTTTGAAGACAAGGAGGTACTTAATGTAGGAATTTGGAGGAGGAAAAATAAGTGTTTTAGGGAAGCTCTCCTGCACAAGACAGAAGAAACAAGAAGTTACATGACAGAAAAAGTTGGAAATGCATGGTAGAAGTCTTGCTGAAGACTTCCACCAGCCAGATATTTTCAGCTAGAGGTTTTTGCCTGAGAGAGGTGAAGAAACAACTTTTCAATGTACCGCAGCCATAGTCAATGGCCAAATAATAGCAGTGTTCAAATGACACATAGCTCTTTTTGTGTTGCCCCTGCCACTCGGACAGCCTGGAGTTGGTGATAATCCTAGCACTGGCTTTCTCCATGACACTACAGCTGTCAGAAATGCCACAATCTGCCTGGTCAGTCACTAACCTCCACTGCTGTTTCCAGTCCACTGTTCGCCTTTCCTCCTGAACCCATTCCTGATATCCCTACTGGTACCTAGTAGGTTAATAAATTCCAAGTGTGAAGACTGGACAGGGGATAAACTAAAGCTCTGTAGAAAAGACAAAGATTTGACCCCTTAGACCTTTATAAAATAAATCTCTATGGATCCATCTCTGCTCAGAACTAAGGAGAGCCACATCTTCGCTCCTTTGGTTTTTTTTCTTTGATGGGGTCTTTTATAAGGTAGTCATTGAGCAATGCATGCATACCTGGGATTTTTTAATTCCTGAGTGAAGTACTCCATTGTGTTACTTTCGTATTCTACTCCAAGGGCGAAGGTAAGAAGAACAAGAGATGAGAAAATAAGTTACCCATATACATATACCAGTTGTAAGTCTCATCACATAAGATTGTGAATACAATACAAAAGAGAATGAGAAGTATGAGATGCTAAATACTGGTATTAATAGCCTGGCTAAGAGGAAGTCTGAGACAGGATGGGATTGGGACACGACACACGGGGTCTTAAAAATAAGGACAAATCTACGTGTTGATGTTAATGAAAATACCTTCCTTGCACCAGTGCTTAAAATAGAAAACAGGGTAGAAGGTGACATTCTGACTATGTCAGAAAAGACTGATAGCACAGATCTGGCCTGGTTTTTAAAGTGACTTGCATAGGTCCAGTGTAGGTTTTGAATGGTACTCCAACATTCTCTTGTCCTGGGACTAATGTTCAATTAGGGCAATGTGTTTCAGATGTCGGGGAGGCTCAGAAAGGCCACCATCTCGTGTCCACGATTCCCTGCTTTGGCTATAGCCGTCTTTCGGAAATTAAACTTTTGTTCTGCACAGTTGCAATTCTGCTCTAAACCACCGCCTGCCTACCCCAGACGCTTCACAGGAAGCCCGAGCAGGGCAGCGGTGACGGAAGCGTGGGCAGGAGCACTCCCGGCCAGGTACCACCTCCTGGCCGGCTCCGCTCCCCCGCCCAGCCTCAGCGCGGTGGGGACGGCCGGGGGCGGGCACAGCCTGGGGCCGCCTCCGCACACGCNGACTCCGCCTCGGGTCAACTTCGCCCCCGCTGCCGCCGGGCTTTCCCCTGCCGCCCTCCGGCGGGCGCCGCGTGTTGCCGGGACCCCCGCGGTAGAGCCTTTCCTCCTCCTCCTCGTCCCCGTGCCCCGTCTGCCCTGGCCCCAGCGCGTCCTNGGCAGCGGTGACGGAAGCGTGGGCAGGAGCACTCCCGGCCAGGTACCACCTCCTGGCCGGCCCCGCCCCCCCGCCCAGCCTCAGCGCGGTGGGGACGGCCGGGGGCGGGCACAGCCTGGGGCCGCCTCCGCACACGCGGGGCTGGGGCTGGGGCTGGGGCGGGCTCCTTCCCGCGCCGCCTCCGCCTCCCGCCCGCCGCGCTGACGCTCGGGCCGTCCTCCCGTGCTGGCGTGCGGGTAAGTGGCTCCCCCTCGGCGGCTCCTGCNCGGCCCCAGCGCGTCCTCCCGCCGTTTCCCGGTAGTCTCGGCGCTGGCAGCGGCTGTTCCGGCCCGGTGCGGCCCGCGGGCTCCGAGCGCCGCTGTGCTCCGCGCCCTCCGCGCTCCCCCGCCGCCAGGGTTGGCCTTCTGCACCATCGCCCTCTCCTCGGCGCCTTTTAATCCCACGTGCCTCGCCTCATGAGGAAGCGGCGTCGTGCCCATCGCTGCCGTGCTCCGGCTCTGTTACCCCCCGCCGTGCCTGCTTGCCAGGTACCGCGCCAGGAGTAATCGCTCAGCGCTTCTTGCTGCGGAGAATCAAGTGTTTTATTTGTAGTAGTAAACTCAGTCTCTGCTAAAACGTTGAAATTGCTGCGCTGCTGATGTTTATTCAGATTCTGGCTTTTATGAAAACACCTGTTAGGAAAAGGGTCGAGACAGTTGAGCAGCTGTCAGAAAAATAATAGGCGCCTCTCACTAGCAGTCTGCACGAGTGAGGCAGTGTGTGCCCCGCTCGCTTCAACGTGCTCCTGCAAGCAATTATGATGCAGAATTTATCCCCGGTGATGGCTGCCGTTGGGCGCAGGATAGTACTTTGTAGTATGTGAGTCACTCTTCTGCTGTGAGAATAGTCTATGTGTGACAGCTTCAGATTGTTTGTGCCCAACATCGAATTCCTCTAACAGTTTGTATAATTCAACTAAGTATTACAGTTTTATTTAAGAAGCATGAGATTTCTCTTGTTACTGCCTTTGGCAGGTGTCTCAAAGGATTTCACTGTCCTGAGTGCTGTTTTGTTCGTTATGTGAAGATACTCACAAGCCGTCTAAAAGCCTTTTCCACTTCAGTGCTTTATAACCCAGCCTCTGTAAATTTTGGCACATGGGAAGAGAATCTGGAAATGGTGGCGAATTGCTTCACTTGGCTATGACTTTTATTTATTGTTCCTCTTGAAAGAAGGATTTTTTGAACTTTTATTTGAAGACAGACTAAAATTGGTGCTTTCAGCTTGAAGGTACATTGTTTTGCTGATTGTTCTCCTTTCTGTGTGTGTGTCTTATCACTCTTCAGGTCATACATACACTTAATTTTATAGGTCTCTGTTTATTTCCCTTTTGTTCATTTACTTTTGTAGCATCCTTTTTCAGTTCTTCATTTGAGTAAAACATTTAAGATGTTTCTAAAACAGTTGTTCCTGCCTCCTTACCCTAAGCTGGTGATCTCTTCAGTGGGGAGTCCAGGCCATGAAGTCAGCCGTGGCTAACAGCTAACTGGGAACAATCAGTTCCCAACCCAGCACATGCTAATTATCAAGTTAGTAGTGTGACTTCCTTTAAAAACACACCCTTTAAAATGGGATAGATTATGCTATTTAGTGGCTGGAGAAATAATGCAGGGTGATGTGTGTAGCTCTAAAATACTGCTCCCTGCCTAGATTAGTTTTTCATTAATAGCTAAATCCTATTAATTTAGAAATTTAGTTGTTGTGGACAAAATTGACTCAACATGGGGAATTTAGTTTATTACCAGTTGGCTAGTTATATAGAAGACTACTACTTAAACACAGACTTGGGGAAAACTCCTTTCTTTCCCTTTTCTCTTAGGCCCCTCAGGTTATGCTCTATCCCTTGGACAAGGCAGTGGTAGTGCAGGAGGTTGGGGTTGGTACATGGAGGTTTCTTTCTGCTGCTCATTTCTTCTGCTCCCATGTGGGTTCTCTCCATGGGCCCCTCAGGGGTGTCCCTGTCCCAGTGTGGGCACCTCCACAGGCTGCAGTCCCTTCAGGGGTGGAAAGTTTTCTTCCCAGAGTGCATCTCCAGCTGTGTCTGCAACAGCTGTCCCCTTCTCCATGCTTTCCTGTGTCCTTTTGAGCACTCTCATGTGTCTCCTCCTGCACTTTGCTGCCTCTGGCAGCCTCTCCCTTTCTCAGATGAACTGGAGTGGAGGCACCATGTGTTCATGTGATGGGTTGGAGGATGGCAGGCAGTGGGTTTATGGAGCCAGCTGGAACTGGCCGTGGCCCACACAGGGCAGGTTGTGGCCTCCTCCCTGGAAGCCCCTGCTACCAAAACCTGCACTTTATTCCCAGTGCACTCATGTGCCAACTGGGTGATGCTGGAAGAAAGGTCCTCTCCACGCCTTATTACAGGAACTCCAATTTCCTTTTATGCACTTAGAAATAAAAACAAAGTTCTCTCCTGTAGCTTGCTAAAGAGCAATAACGTGTTGTGTCACTAGGATGGTAATACTTTTGCAATTGTATGTATTAATGTGACAATCTGAGTGGTAGTGTTTGCTCCTATGCAGCTGCTGATACCTGGGTCAGGGGCAGCTGCTTTTTCTAATGATTGTACTCATATATGTTTTCATATTTTTTTTTTCATAAAAATTTCTCAAAGAGTTAGTTTTCCTCTTTTTTTCAGATCTGAAGGCAGTGGTTCTGCTGACACAAAGGTGGCAGCTCTGAGCCCTATTTCACCAGCGTGAGTAGTCATGTTCTTCTCAGAGATCATTTAATTTCCTTGTTTTGTTTGTCTCACTGATTCAATGATTTTGGTATCTTATCCCTCTTATCTTTTGGGCTGAGTTGATGCCACCTTGAGTCGTCTGTGGCGTTCTGTGTGTTGGAAGAACATAGAAAAGGAGGACATGAGATTTCAGCTTTGGGGGAACTCAACCATTCTCTCTCAGTCTTTGCAAGATGGAATCTTGGTAGAAAAGGGAATAATTGAGGGTAGTCATGTTTAAGAGAAGGTTTGGAAACAAACAGTTTCTTAGGCACCAGACTGCTGTTGCCAGCAGAGCCTGTGTGTGCACGGGCCTGGAAGCAGCCGTGGTAAGGGCTGGCAAGAGAGATGATGGTGGTAAATGGTCAGTGTAGTACTGAATCCTGCTCTGCTGTAGTCCAGCATGCATGCTGCCCTGGGTGGGTGTTAAGCCCTCATAATATCTTCCTTCTTTATCCCCAAGTACATATTGTTTCTAGGTGTTCAAAATGTTTATTGGTGTTTAACTTAAATGCAGAAAGTTTATGGTTTTCCTGAGAAATTGCACGGGGCAGAGTCCTTGGAGTGAAGTGACTATGTATTGATACTGCTTTTAGCAGACAGAAAATAAGCTTTTCTTCTTCTTTCTCAGGGCTTCCTCTCCTACCCTGTGCCTTAAACATGGAAACTGTAGAAATGAATAGTGTATCCTTGAAACGTCCTCGCTCTGAGGATGATGTGGCCAGTGCAGATGAAATTAAGAGACAGAAGATCTTGGAGCAGTCTAAGGCAGGGACAGACTCTGGGCAGAGTATTGAGAATGTAACAGAACAACCCAAGGACATGAAAAGTGAAATAATCCCCAATGAGGAAGGTGAGGAGCAGGAAGAAGAGGAGCTAGAAGACAGTGATGAAGATGGAGATCCAGAGAGCTTTGCAGACATGATGAAGCATGGACTGACAGAAAGCGATGTTGGCATAACTAAATTTGTTAGCTCTCATAAAGGGTTTTCTGGAATCTTAAAAGAGAGGTAAGTCTTTGTCTTGTTACATGTGTTAATTCCTTGTGTGACAGCTGCAGTTCTCCATTTCTGTTTTGGGCTTGCAGATTGCAGCTGGATTATGTGAGGTTCATTACTTTTTTTGCTGCTGAGACTGAAAGGTTTAATTTGGGGCTTTTCTAGATTGTGGATTGTTGGGGTTTTTTGGGGTTATTGTTTTTTATTTGGTTGGCTTTTGTTTTTTTTTTGTTTGGGTTTTTGTGTTCTTTTTGTGTTTGGTTTGGTTTTTGTTTGTTTTGGTTTTTAAATTGGTTTTTAAATTTATTTTCCTCTCAAATGGAGCTCTGAAAAGAAAGCTGTGTATGAGTAGTTACATGATTACGCTGACCTTTGCTGTTTCCTTGCTCCCTGACAGCACCACATAAAACCTTGTGCAGTACACCCACTTCTTATACCTCTCCTGAGTGCTGATACAAGATGCACTGAAAAATGGCATCAAAACCATCCCTCTTTGATTCTTTTCTTTGCTCTGACTTTTTTGTCCTGATGTCTGTAAACAAGTATAGTTAGGCTTTAAATTATTGTCTGCTCAGTTGTAATGTCATTTACATTGAAGGAAGTTTTAAAATTCAGGATGTGGAATTTATTATATACATATGTTATATATTTAATACGATGTTTGGGGTTTAGTAACTTTTTAAAATTAAACTTCTAGGTTTCTAAAATTAATGAATAGCTTTGAACAAAACAGAATGCAAATACAAAAGCTCACTGAAGTGAGAATCACTGTTTCCTTGACTTAGCAAAGGCAGTTAAGATTGCTTTGTTTACCTACTAAAAAGTCCCTGTGATTAATTACTGGCTTCGTATACAGACAGTTTTACATAATAAAATGATATATTCATATTATGTATATATTTAATTTTTATGTGCAGCATTCAGCAGCTAGTGTAATCCTTCTTTGGGAAACATAGTTTGTGCTGAACCTTCTTTTGGGAAGTCTGCCAATTTTGGTTGGCCGAAGGTAGCCATGTGGTAGAAAATACGTGGGTTTATGGGGTTTTTTTTTTTTGATCCTAGTTTTTAACACCTGTTATTAATTCATTCTTGGCATTTTTATGGTACCATCACTAGCATGTCTAGACAGCTAGAGATAATACAAGAAAGGACACATAACACTCCTCAGGAGGAAATTCTACCAGTAGGGTGTATATCTGCACAGAGGGATGGCAAAAGGGGGCTTGGGGGAGATACAGTAGAAGGCTTCCCATGGTGACATTTTATTCATCTTTCAACTTTGGTTGACTAGGAATTATTTTCTTTTCTTTTTTCCCACGTTGCTACCAAATGCTACTTAAAAATCATTTAGCAGTTGCAACACAAACCAGCTGTGCTCTGTTACAGTTGAGCTGTTTTTGTTATTAGACATGAGTGACTGGATTGAAAATGTCACAGTAAAATTCTTCCTTGGTGTCATAGAGTATGCAGAGTAACTTTTATTTGAATGATGTTCTCTACAACCGAATATATGAACAAAGCTGAGTTTGTCCTGCCTTCTGTAGAGTGACTGAAATGCACTTTATTTTGCAGGTTATTTGAAGTGACAGAGATAATGCAGTAGTTAATGCATTGCACATTGTGGCAATGCAGCAGATTCTTAATTGCCAGTAATGACTGGGATTGAGGATAAGCATTACTGATCTCTTCAAGCTAGTGAGAAAATGACTCAGAATAACTACAGCAGGTGTTTGGTGATCTGCAAAGGAGTCTGCAGTATTTGAATATGTCTTCCTCTGGTATCCTTCTGGGGGGTGGGAATAGGTACAGCCTTCTCATGGTTGGTTTGTTTTATGTGAATTGAGTTACTTGAATTCAGAATTCTTCCGTGAATTCTGCTTTTTTAGGAAAGGACTTTGTGATGTGGATTTTTATTACAAATGTAATGCATGTTTCTTTCTATCAGATACTCAGACTTTGTTGTCCATGAAATAGGCAAAGATGGACGTGTAAGCCATTTAGATGACTTTTCTGTTCCAGTGGATGATGAGGTAAATTCTGAGGTAAAGATTTGGAAATGGCTATGCTTCTTAATGCTCCTTGAGCAGGAACATTAGAAGACTGGAAGTTGCTCCATGAGGGTTATTGGATGTTTGTTTTTTCTCCCATTATGTATTAGGACCCATCAGAAGAAACATTTACAGTTTTGTCAGATGAAGACAAACAGCGTTTAGAGGAGCTCCAGCTTTTTAAGAATAAGGAAACCAGTGTTGCCATAGAGGTAAAATTAATAAATGATAAAAAGTTTGGGATGGGGGCAGAGAGAGGCTGGGGGAGGGAGTGAGTAGAAGGTACATGCTTTCTAATGCGTGTAAGGTATAAGAACAATTTGAATGTGATGTGACAAATAACACCAAACTGTGTCCAGTTTAGGGTTTAATTCTGTAAAGTCTTACAGATGTACTCAAATTCATGCATGTGTGGGTTGTCACTTTGATTTTGGTGAGACTGTACACAGGAACTTAAATATAGGTTTTAATTCCTGTGGTGTTAAAATTAAATTGCACTATTTTGGTTTCCTATCTCATATTGTTTTAAAGAATAAGGAGGTTTACGTAAGACATCCATCCTGATGGAACGCTACTTTCAAGGTCAATGTTTACTGATTTAATAGAAAAGAAGATAAATATGGTCTTCCCTAATGAGAAAGATAAGAAAATGAAATTAAAACCTTCATGTTTTTAAACATTCAAATATTCCACATATTCAAAGAATCACTGTTGAGCTAAATTTGGGACATGGATATGGACAGGATTATATTTGGTAGTTTCAAATAAGCATTCATCTATTAAATAATCTCATCTAGCCATTTTTTTTCCTTATGGCACCCTCTTGTTTTGTATTAATTTATTGGGTTTCTTCATGTATTTGTATTAACACAGGTGATTGAAGACACCAAAGAAAAAAGAACCATCATCCATCAGGCTGTAAAGTCCTTGTTTCCAGGACTGGAGACTAAAACAGAAGATCGAGATGGAAAGAAATACATTATTGCTTATCATGCTGCTGGGAAAAAAGCATTGGCAAGTAAGTTTCAGTATCGCAGCAGATGGGTAAAGTAAATGCTAAAATTATCCCCAAAGTAGGAATTGTTAGTAAGTACTTCAAGTGAGTGTGCTTCCTAATGTAGTCTTGCTGCATTTTTTTCTTGTTTCAGCTGATGCTGTGTCTAAAATGATTAGGACCACAAGAAATGTTTTAAATTCAAATTTCTACTTGTTTTTCTTTCCAAATAATTCATCCAGTACAACCATATTAGGAGAACATTATCTTCTACGTTAGTGGGAATAGGTAAAACAGAGGCTTTATTTTCAGTATTTTTTGAATTTAACTTTCATGATCTTAACTGTGTAAGTGTTCTTTGTGGGTTGTAGTTGGAAAACTTACATTAGATTGATGGATGGTGTAATCTGGATTTGTCTTTAATATTCATGACATAATTCTCAATGACTTGAATAGAGACAAGCATCTTTTTGTTTTCTTGGCGTTATAGTTTCATACAAACATAGTTTATTTACCATGACTGTTACTTCTGCTTCCAAGGCTAATTATATTTGCAGAAAATGATCTTTATTCATTATAGATCACAGTTAATTTTTCGAAATAGTCAAAGTAATGAAGAATTTTCAAAATGAAGTGTTATCCAATTTATTCTTGCAAAATACTCTTTTGGATACTGGGAATAAATTAATGTGTTTTTCATCTTTTAATGTTATTAAAAATTTGTTGCTACTGTAAGTTTAAAGGATTGTCTACCTACAGAATGCACATTTAACTAAAGATACTAAGATTTGGTTTGAATTGGTTGCATTCCTCTGTCATTGCTACCTACTACAAATAATGGTATGTAAACATAACCCTTTAATTTTAAAGACAAAAGGGATGGAGGAAGAATAAGGAAATTGAGTAATTTAAAACGGGAAATAAAATAATTTCCCCTTTAATTTAGTTGTTTGTTTAAGGCTTGTTGTCAGTGAATATGGGAATGTTGTATTTTTATTGGTCCAATTATAATGTGTTGATGTGTCTTATTTAGTCATGTTTAGAAAATGTGTATGTTTGTATGCTTTATGCATGGTAAATGTATACTTACCAGCACAAAATTCTCCTTGGCCAGTTTTGTTCTCTGTTGATTTGTAATGGTTTTTCCTCCACCTTTTCCTTCTGCTGCTCCTATTCTTTAACCACTGTTATAGTCAAGTGGATGTTGTTAAGCTGATTTAAGGGATACTATAGAAAAGAATTTAAGTATTTGAAATATGCTAAAAAGAATGTAGTGGTGTGTCTCTAGGATTAAAACATTATGTGGAGTACCATCTTGTGATGCAGAGAAGTATCATCTATTTAAACTTGGATTCCCCAGCTGTGATGCTGTGGGCACCTGTGCATTTCTTGGTGAAGGTGTGTCAGTTTCTGTGCTTTTGTGCGGGTGCTTATGGATGTAAGATTGAAATTCTTTTTAGTCAGGATTATATTTATCTTTCTTGTTTAAATAGCCACAAACATGTCTCAGTCATGAATGCACTCCCCAGGCAAGAAACATTTCAAAAGTGTAGAATATTGGATTACTAGCTGAGATACCTGATTACTGTTGTTGATAACATAAAACATTATCAAACATGCTTATTAAAATTTAAAATCAGAACCTGCTTTGTGTCTGTAGTCAGTTTACCCTCCAAATACTTAAAATACTGTCTTACTAAATTGTCAGTAAACTCTTGTTTCATCGTCCACAAATTTTGTTGCATCTCTGATTGAAGCTTTCCATATGTTGTTCACTGTTTGCCTCTGCACGATTCCATTCCATAATTGTCTCAATTGCTGTCATCCACCGCCTAGCTGTTGGATGGTCCTTGAAGCATAAACAATCCCATAACCATAAACCTGCATGTTCACCTCTAAAACCTCTTTGACAGTCTAAAAATTAAATACTACTCTTTTGTACTCTTTATGCTCTGCGTTGGGACAGAGGTCAGAACTGCAACAGGTAAGAGACGTTGACATTTCATACTAACTAAAAATGAAATGCCAACCATTATGACCTCCTAAATGGCAACAGGACTGGCCAAACTTGTGACAACTCCTTAAAAATCCCTACACATAAGTATTACTTAAAATGCCCTGAAACAGCTGAGAATTAGGTTTGTTCTACCTTTTTTTCGTAGTGCGGTATTCATTTGGTGCAGAGAAATTCTGCTAGTAATAAGTGATATGAATTATCAATTTTGACAGTACATGTTGACAGCTATGGTAAATTTTCCATGGATTTCAGTTAGCCAAATCTTTGCCCTTCAGCCTGTATTTCAGACATTGCTACCTGTCTTTATTCAACTTTAAAAGCATTTATCACACACCCTATTGAAAAAGAGTTTCAAAGCCTTGAGTTTCAGCAAAAGGTTTGGGAAATGGGCTTGGAAATACAATTTTATTGTCAAAAATGTAGTATGACTCTGAAACACAGCAGTAAGGACTGCACATTGTCCCACTGCTCCATCTCCCCAGTTGAATGCTTTGAAGTATTGGGTGAGGAATGGCTGAGTATCAGGAGTGTGGCTGCAGCCTCCTTTGAACAGGGTCATGGCTGTGATGGCCGGAGCATGAGGAGCCCACTGGTCTGTGTAGTACTTACAGAATCCTTTTAGTGTAGATTATTAGGGCTCACTTCTGAAAGTGTGTTGAAATGACCATGTGCAAGATGTATCAGTTAAGTATAAAGAATGGTTCCAGCTGGAGAAGGTTCTCCTTTGTGAATTGAGTTCTGTCTTACTCTCTTCCCTTCTATTTGCTGATCCTCGTGGAGAACCTTGCTCTTCCAGCTGAATGCAGTGTTTCTTTGACTGAGTTTAAGAGCAGTAGTGGCTCAGAAGGGGAGACCAGCAGGAGTATGAGGTCTCCAGTTCAGGTCCTCTGGAACTCTGGGGGAGGGGAGCTGTGCTTAGAAACTGATGGCGCAAGGCAAGTGATGCAAAAATTCTAAGTGACTAAAACCTCTAGATACAGTGTTTTATACTGTAGCATCCAAAACTATGTTTGCAGAAGTGTGTGTGTGAATGGCAACTTTTTTAAACATACTTACTATCTGTGGAATATCTGGACTTTATGAAACCAATGTGAAGAAAAGAGAGCAGTATTTCCCAAGAACTTCCTTCCTGCATTGTTGTTTGTATATTGAAATAAAGCTGGCTTTTTCAGTTAGCTTTTGTTGTTATGAAAGATGCTTATGCCTTTTTTTAGAAAACTGGGTATGTCTGGTTAGTGGCTAGCACAAGATAAATAATAAGGGACTTCTTATTTAAAATGAAACTTAGTTTTGTTCTTAAATAACAAGGAATTGATAAACCTCAGAATTGAAGGAACCTCACAATTGGTTGCTAAACCTCTGTAGAATCAGTCTCACATCATTAATGCCATTGATAGTGGATTATTGGAAACTGAAAGTTTTATCTCTGGGTTTTAGTTTTGGGGTTTTTTTTAAGCAAAAAAAAAGCTTAACAAATCACTGACAGTTTTCTTCCCCAGAAAATGTCGAATAGTAGCACAGAATTGTAAATCAGTTGTTAGTCTGTGGGATCTGAAGTTATTTCAGCCTCTGGCCTTCTCTAAGCATGGCACCATCTCTGCCATGGATTGTATGTTAGTGTCTCTCTTGTGCCAGTTTTCTTGCACCCATTAGATTTTAAAAAAGGAACCATCTTAAAGTAATTTTTTCAGCATGATTTTTTATGGTTTTGTAGTGATATGGTTAATTCTTCTTGCATGGCACTCAGAAAAAATACAGAAATAAAGAATGTCTGTACTATAAATAATAATGGTAGTCTTCCCACAAACAGGACTCCAGTGGTCCTCAACTGTTAATTATAGGAGCTAGAAGAAATGTGGTGTAGCTTCTATTGCTGAAAGTCAGCATGATGATAATGTTTTTGAGAAATTTAATGAGGTGATACAGCAATTAAATGACTAGGGTATATTTTCAGATAATTTCATGACAAAGGAACTGTCACTATTTCTTTCAGGATTTTCTGGGTGACAGAACTGATTAAAGAGAAGTTTAGAGTCCAGTGGAAGGGGAGGTCTTTTTCAATGTGCTTTACAGCTTTTGCTGTCAGTAATTAACTCTTTCCTTTTAATTTTTTTATAACAGATGGAAATTAGCAGAAATTGAATCTTGCGTATTTAAAATAAATGTAGTTGCAATGGCAAATATATTAATTTTTTTTAAAAGTGACACTTTAACCTTTTTGCTTTTAAAGATCCAAGAAAGCACTCTTGGCCAAAATCTAGGGGAAGCTACTGCCACTTCGTACTGTACAAGGAGAACAAGGACACTATGGATGCCATTAATGTCCTATCCAAATTTTTAAGGTAAGGCTGTTGTTCCTGACATCCTGGCTGGTGTGCAGCCCTCCCCCTCCATGTTTCTTGTTGCTGTAAATATTATGCTTCAGAATTATGTAAGAGCAACACAAGTGACTGCTACTCTAATTTGTAGACAGTTTAAAATGAACAGTTACTTTAGAACATCAAATTTAAAAGTTAGAAGTTTTGTGAGAAGGTGAAAATGGAACAAAATCAGGCTAAGCAATTTTAAAGACTACTCTACTGCTTCAATGGAAAAAGTCCACAATTGACTTTGGCTGATCTGAGAAAGGCTTGGAAGCTGAAAGCTTTAATGTACGTAACCTGAATTAAAAGCCATTTTTTCCCCAGTGTGTGAATATATGCAAGTGTGTTATGAACCTGTCAGATACTGTTGTTATAATATGCTGATCAGTTCCTAAGCAGTTACAGTTGATAAACTGTTGTTCCATGTATTAATTTCTCCATGGCAACACAGGCTTAGTTCCTTTCACCCCATCAAGTGCAGAAACAAAAAGATTTGCCAAGGCATAACACGAACACAGTGAATTGCAGAGGAAGAGCAGTTTTAAAATTGGGTCAGTTCAGTGATCTACTCATAGGGAAACTTCCCCACTTCTCTCCTTCTTTTCCCTTTATCCTTCTTGTTAAAAACAAAAAAAAAAATAATCTAGGCTGTAACCAGTGAACTCCTTAGTATTGGTATTGAGAACAAAGTGGCAAGAGCATAGTTAGGTGGAAAACTGTAAGTAATGGCAATCCTGCTACCCCCTGGAGCCCTTAACTGGAATAACTGGAAATACTCTTGTCTAATACGGGCTGTAAAGTACAAAGTGAAAAGGAAAGGAAATTTTCCTCTCAGGGAAAGGAGTGGATCAAATTTTAAATTAACTTCTCATACTCTCTCATAATTTGCAGGCGTGGTATTCAAACAGACATGTTTGAAGTATAAGGAAGAAGTGGACATGAATTTTTTTAGTGAAGTTGGTGGTGGCTGTGTATTTGTGTTTTGAGTGAATGTATATAAAGAAGTACTTCAAAGTTAATCTTTTGAAAGCACTGTTGTATTAAAAGTGAATTATCTACATATAATTAAAACAGAAGTTTCCTTGTGTTTTATGTACTCATGGATGAGAGTCACAGATGTCAAATTGTAACCCACTTCTGAGGAATATAGGTATATTTTTCTATTTTTAATTTATAAGATTAATAATTATAGGCAATTATGCTGAAAATTATGTTTGATCTGTTGCTATTTTAACATGCATAATATCTGTTACTGTTGCTTTTAAGAGTGAAGCCAAACATATTTTCCTACATGGGAACTAAAGATAAAAGGGCTATAACAGTTCAAGAGATCGCTGTTCTCAGGTGAGTAAAAGTACAGTCTGGAGTATTTGCACTTCTTCAGGTCCTGACCTTGTAAAGCACAGGTGTTAATGAAGATGCCACAATCCTTTTGTATTCTGTGATTACTGCTGGTATTTTCAGTCAGTACTTGGCCGAGGCAGTGGGACAGATTGCTTACGTGCTCTTAGGCTGCTTGGATCTCATGCAACAGCAGAAAAACAGAATGACATGGTGATAATAATGTCCTACTTCCTTCCTGGCTTTTGTTTCCCCCCTTCTACAGTCAGAATCCAATTTTCTTTCTCCCTGCACACTCTGAACAGTGCCAGAAAAGGCTAGCGCTGCCCTTGCTCATCTTTGAGTGGCCAGAAGGGGCAAAAAAATGATGAGGAATTTTTCCTGCCTTAACCTACTCCCTTAAGTCACCTTCTAAGAGAAAATAAAATTTACTTTGTCATATTCTAAGATAATTATGTGGTTTCTGGGCACTTTAAATTAGTGTTAGATCCATAACTGAGAATGGCAGACGTCTCCCAGTCACGTCTTACAATATCATTTCGTCTGGCTGGAATATCCTGCCTGCACTAATTTTTACAACTTTTTGAAAAACACGCTTCTTGAGTGAGGAATTCACAGCTTGAAAGCCAGAGGTTTGATCAAATCCTTGTTAAAAGGAGGGCATCCCCTACTGAACTGTTCATGTTTTCTCCCAATGATCTGTATGTGTTAGCACATATAGAAGGAAATACTGATTTGTGAATTGTGAGAAGCCCCAGATTTTCGTTGCTGCAAGCTTTGCAAAGTGGTTTATAGTTAATCAGATGTGCGGTGTAGCCCTCTCAGATGCTGTTCCATTTACTTTTGAACATTATCACATTCAGTGTTGTGTCCAAGAGCTCCAGAGTGCTGTAAGTGTTGTGTGGTGTCTGCTCTTGGTGCCAAAGCCTGAGGCTCTCCTGCACAGGACAGGGGACATTGCCAGTTGCCAGCCTGCTCTAAACTGAGTATGCTGACCATGCTGGTTCATAAACTTCATTATCCCGGTAAAATTTTAGCAGAAGTGTCCAAGAGCAGCTTGGTGATGCAGAGAACAGGGTATGCTTCCAAAAATGCTAGCAACAAAAATGGCAGTTATCAGTGACACATTGGATTCCATGTCCCTTCATCTGCACTAGGCATATACAGTAGCTAATTTTACTTAACTCTGTATTTATGGCTGTTCTAAATAGGACATATTCATGAAGTAGTTACTCAAATAATGCAGAGTTCAGCTTGTGGGGTACAGTATACATCAATACAGCAATATACTTATTTTGGAGTACGTTTTAACATAGATGTGAAAACACACTGCTAACAGTCTGTCACAGTATACATATTTTTTTGTATGAGTACCCTTAAGAATTATATATTATCTTCCTTTAGCTGTTTTATTAACGTATTTTGAAAGGCAACAATAGAAAATTGAGGATAGTGGACTCACTGTGTTTCATTTTGTGATGGTAGCGTTTCTGTATTTATATGCTTTTCTAAGCATAGGTTCATCACTGTTGTCTGTTTCTTTTTAGAATCACTGCACAAAGACTTGCTCATTTGAATAAATGTTTGATGAACTTCAAATTAGGAAATTTCAGTTACAAGAACCATCCATTGAAATTGGGAGAACTGCAAGGGAACCATTTCACTGTTGTTCTCAGGTAGTATGTGACTAGGTATTTAGATGGTTCTGTTAGAATTTTTTTTCTTTACATAGATAAGTGATATTAGTGCAACTTGTGTTGCAAAAAAAGAAGTCTTGTTGGCAGGAGACTATTGAATTTGATGCATGCTATATAATAGTGATGTTGAGCTCTAATACAATGGGCATCTCAAAATAGCATAAACCCTTAATCTGTCTATAACTTTATTTTTTTTTAATGCTAGAAACATAACAGGAACTGATGACCAGATAGAGCAAGCAATGCATTCACTCAGGGAGATTGGATTCATTAATTACTATGGAATGCAAAGATTTGGAACCACAGCTGTTCCTACTTATCAAATTGGCAGGTATGTGTTGCTTTCATCCTCTCCCTACTTTTCTTTTTTTAATTTTATTCTTATCACCATGTAACTTAATGTATTTTTGGGAACATTTTTCTAACATATTGCCTGTACCAGTTTTAAATTTAGATTCAAGAAAGATCTTGTTTCTGAACTTGCTTCAGCAGTTATCTTGCATAATAGCACTAGTTTTAATATTGCATAAGTCTAAACACTAATACATATTTTTTGGATAAGTTGGCTAAATCCCTTTAAAATAGATTTAGTCAGTTCTTGATACACTTTCCTGTTTGAATCCTAGAGCTATTCTACAAAACAACTGGAATGAAGTAATGGATTTGATATTAAAACCACGACCAGGAGGTGAGAACTGAAAAATTATACATTGCGTGTTTCTGCCTTTTCTCCAAGAACTGTACATTTATGAAAAAATTAAACCAGTTTAGCAGTGGAGAAGCAATCTTCAGACTTACCCTTTCTGCCTCACTTTCTGAAGTGAGGGCTGAAAAGGGACCTGAATACTTACAGTGTCTGCTCAAGCTTTCAGCCTCAAGTGTTCTGTGATTCTGTTCATCTCTAATTACCATGACCAAAACTTTAGTTTTTCAACTGTTTCAACAAAAAGTGAAATGGATGCTTTCTCTGGTGTATAGTTAAAATATTTTTATTTTACATCCTTGTTCTAGCTGAAAAGGGATACTTAGTCAAATGCAGAGAAGAGTGGGCAAAGACTAAAGATCCAGCAGCAGCCCTCAAGAAACTACCTGTAAAAAGGTGCGTGGAAGGACAGCTTCTACGTGGACTCTTAAAGTATGGAATGAAGAACATAATCTCTGCATTTGGCATAGTGAGTGTAAAAGCTGGGTGGTATTTACTTGAATAAACATTCTTTTGCTGGTATTAGGATGAATTTAAAATAGACTCATTAATGCTTGATGAGTAGAAGGTTAAGTTTAAAAATCCTTACATATATCCTGCCTTTTTGCTGGAAGTACTGCTGCGTAGTAACTGATGACATCTCTAATTAATGTATGCATAATGAGCTTCCCAATTTATACAATCTCTGGTATGTGGGAAGCAATACACTTATACTTAGTAGTTGTTTATAATGTGGATCTGAGAATTGTGCAAATGCTCAGTTTCAGTGTTTTCCTGTTGCTTTAAAAGTATAAATCAAACTGATGGTGGGCTAATGAATCAGCCTGATATAGATGTGATGGATCCACTTGTCATTTTCAAGTGCTGTAATCAAGATCAAGTCTTTGGAGAAAATACCTCATCACTAGCAAACTACTGGCCCCATTGTAGGATCTGGGGGACATTTTCTTGTTTATGAAGAAGATAATTAGAATAACACTGTGCTTTCACAGCTGCAAAGTTTACTTAAGATTTCAGGAGGCTGAATATGAATTCAGTGTTTTGTAATAGACCCGTATGTTTGACCTGTAGAATTTAAAGTGTTTTTTTTTTTTTATTTTTTTTTATTTTTTGGGGGTTTTTTGTAAATTTAAGCATAGTTCTTTTTTGTCAAATTTCAGATATGTAAAAACATTATTTCTTTAAATAGTCTTTTCTAAAACAATGAACAAAAATCAAATATGTATACCAAGAAATTGTGTAAGTCTTTTTGTTGGATAAGGTAACATTTCAAATATGCATCTTTTTTGTTATGATTGTCAGAAAAAAACCTAAAAAATATATCTTTCTAGTGTTTAATTTTTTTTTCTTTACCTCTAGATACCAAGAAATAATCGTTTAATGTATATTCATAGCTACCAGAGTTATGTGTGGAATAATATGGTGAGCAAGAGAATAGAAGAATACGGTCTTAGAGCTGTACCAGGAGATCTCATACTTAAAGGAGGTAAAATCGGACAAAGCCAGTGATGCTGTCTAGTTCAGATTCCTAGGAAAACAAGGCATGTTAGCTGTTTGTCTGGTACTGCTCACATAGTTTATTTTCTCTCAACCATTTTGGCCCAGTGATATCTGAATCCATTGGCCTGTTTGAGAAAAATTGTGCAAGGAATTGGAGTTTAGGTATTACACTTCCATGAGCTGGTTGTTAGCCTGTTTTTTCAAATAACTGAATAAGGAAGAGAGACTGTGGAGGAGTGATTATTGTTGAGAATGACCTCAAACCTAGTTGAGCTATGAAGAACTGTGGAAAGATGGGATGAAGTTTTAACCATAGAAGTTTTTGACTGCATTAGTATCTTGTAAAGCAGAAGCTCCACTCAGTTAAAACTTTCTTCACTTGGACTTGCTCTGGCATTTCCTACAGTATTTTCCCTTTTATTTCCCTTTAAGGGGGCTGTTCCTCTAGCAGTCCTTACTTCATGTGGCTTTAAGTCACTGGAAGCCAGGCTGTGACTCTGACAGTAACTGTGACAGCCTTGGAGGCTGTTACTTCTTTTCTTGGAAATGTTGTCTGTTAAGTGCAAATAAAACATGGTAGTTATCTTCCTCAGAGTAAACTTATTTCAGTCAAAGGCTTAATTCTAAATTTAGCTGAAGTTAACTGTCACAGGCATCCATACTGGTGACTTCATTTTTCTGTCCTGACTGTAGCCACAGCTGTTCACATTGAAGAAGATGTCGTCGATAACTACACCATCCATGATGTAGTGATGCCCTTGCCTGGATTTGATGTTATTTACCCAAAGCATAAAAGTAAGTCTGACTGTTAACTGAAATATTTACTCTGAACATAAGTCTGCTTTAAGATTGTTCTTAAAAGGAAGAACCTCGGTGACTTTTAAAGCAATACATCACTTCAGATCTCTAAAACATTAATGTCAGCTTTTTGTTGCTGCCAGGGTGCTCTGCTCAGTCTCCTACCCACTGGGAATCCCAGATGACAGCAGAGCAGAGTTTCTCACTAACCTGTACCACTGCAAGGAGTTAAATCAGGTAGAGGATTTTGTCCTTGATGAATTTCATGAGGTTCCTCTTGGCCCATTCCTCTAGTGTGTCTTGGTCCCTCTGAATGGCAGTCCTGTCCTTGCATGTATTGAATGCCACCCCAGCTTGGTTTAGCCCACAGATTTGTTGGGGTAAATTCCAGCTCTTTTTCACTAATTCACAGGACACATCTCAGTTCCTTGGGGAGCTCTGCTTCTAGGTAGAGCTGCAACCAGTAGTGGCTGTACTTGGAGATGCCGAGCCAGAACAGCTGCTACCCACTTACCAGTCCACCTGCTGTAATGCTCTAGCCTGGGATGCAGAGGTGCTGTGGGATACATTGACAGCCTTGCTAAAGGCAAGGCACGCAACAGTCCCTGCTCTCCCCTCATCCATAGGTGTAATAATTTCATCATAGATGACAGTAAGGTTGGTGTGTTTTTTGTATTTGCTCTTCCTTTTTCTTCCCTGTATTAAAACCACAGTCACTGTGTGCCCAAAGAGGGTTAATTCCCTTATATTTCCCAGGGACCAGAGTGAGCCTGACTGGTTCGTAATTATCTTTCCTGCTCTTTCTGAAGTTGCGTGCAACACTTGACTTTCTGCGGTTGTCTGGGACATCCCTAGATCTGCACAATTTCTGAGATGATAGGGAAAAATTTCACCATGATGTGAGCCAGCTCTCTCAACCTGTTTCTTCTCCCCCTACGGGTAGTCCTTCTCTTTCTTAACCTTGCCTCTAAGAAGAGAGGCTTGGGGCCCTTTGCTGGTCAAGGCCCAGGCAGAAGAGGCACTGAGACCATGAGCCTTATGTCTGTCACTAGACCAGCCACCCCGTTCAGCAGCAGGCCATCGCTGTCCTTGTATTCTTTCATTCCCTGTGTTGCAGCTGAACTCTTGTTGGTCTTGATGTCATTTACTTCTTTCAACTGTAGGTGAGCTTTGGCTTTCCTAGCACCAATTCTGTGTGCCTGGGCAGTGCTGTTATAGTCCCTCTTTATAGCTGGTCCTAGGTTTCACCTGCTCTGTATTCTTATACATGAGGTTAGTCATGAGTTCCTGCATGTTTTCCTCAATATTGGATTGAACTGTTCTTGTACTTGGTTGTGAAATTGTCAGCTGATTTATCTCTGCTGCTTTTTAGTGAGAGAGTATGGGGTAGTCTGGCCCTTTATTTTTAGGGCTTTTTTTTCCCATATACCTGAGATTAGTCCTGTGAAGTCTAGAAAACTGGAAAGCATATATGAGATGGCATTTAAATGTCAACAAAGTATTTTGTAAATTTTGTCTTCAGCTGAAATTTGATTTGGTGTGTTCTTTGTTATTGCCTCTACTAATCAGGGTGTAGAAGTAAATAGGTAATAAGATTTGCAGTAATTTTAAACTTCCGTGTAGCATTTATCCTATATATGCTGAAAGCAACTAAATGTAAGGGAAGGGAACAATCCATGAAAACAGACTGTTTAAATTGGCCACATTACATTCTCTCCTATTAAATATTTTCCTCTCTTGCAGTTGGTGAGGCCTACAAGGAGATGCTGGTAGCTGACAACCTTGATATCAACAACATGAGGCATAAAATCAGAGATTACTCACTTTCTGGAGCGTACAGAAAGATTATCATTCGGCCTCAGAATGTCAGTTGGTGAGTGGGAGCATAAAGGAAATTACACTTCAGTTGACAGCATAGAGTTTATTTAAGTACAAAACAACATGAGACTGATCCATGGGACATCCACGCAGACTGAAAACATAGGTAGAGAGGAATCTCTCTGCACTTCTCTCATGTTTTTAATGCAGCTGAAGTGGAGCTATACCCTTATTTCTTCCTGTGTTCTCTGGTTCTGTGGTGAAGTATCAAAACATGTATCTAGTTGTTCACTCCTTGCAAGGGCTTGCCTGAACACTTCATAGATAATTACTTATGTGGAAACAGCAATAGTTAATACTCAAAACAGCGTTTTTTGTAGTCTTGCTATGAGAAAGTTGGTCTCCAATTACCTTTCAATCAGAAAAATTTGTATCACTTAAATCTACTAAATCCCTCTTGTTAGAGATAACAGCCTAGTTTTCATATGGCAACTGAATAAATGCATTTTAAACGGGGAACTGTACAAATATGCTGAAGGACATGATCACTGATGCATAGAATAAAATATAGAGGGTTTAGGAGGGAGCACAAAAATACAAATATTTATACACTTGAAACATCAGCACTGATTAATATTAAGCTTATCTACTTCGCAGTTAGTTTTTCAGCCTTGTGGTTACATATGGGATTTCTGTCAAATGAATGGCAGAAACCATAGAATGTGTTTAAGCCCTTTAAAAGTTTGGATGGCTGTACTGAAAGGCTTCACTCCTGCTAGGTACTCTTAGAGTTGACACCATTCTTCCCTTAATTTCATGAACTATACTTCTTGCATAGTTGGAAATTATGACAGCACACAACAGCAAACATGAGTTACGTAAAAAAATGTCTCAATAACTCACTATTGTTTTTTAATAATCTTCATAAAGCCAAGATAAGTTTCTACATAAAGCTTTACCTGTTATTTTGCCTAATTAAATTTCAGTTGTAAATGCCCAATTGCAGTAATAATAATGAAAATAGTATTATAATAAATACATGTTTATATAAAATGTGTTAACCAAAAAATTTTAAATAATAATAATAAATTTTATCTGCATTATGAAGGGAAGTTGTTGCATA
>VXBU01012608.1:408327-545875 GCA_013400315.1 Bombycilla garrulus | reverse complement strand
TCCTCCAGCATCTATAGTGACTGGTACATTTTCTTACAGGGATCTGTAAAATCAAGTAAATGTTTAGCAGTAAATGTCTGCAACTAACATAGGTGGAATTAAGTCACAAATTGTCTTATTGACACAAATTGAGCTTATATTAGTGCTGAACAGAGATGACTCAAATACTTAACTCTGGTCACAAGGTGTTTTGACACTGCTTTCCAGAAAAGTGAAGACAGGCTAGGAATTCAGTCTGAAAGAACAAATGTTCGCTTTTAAAAGAAGAAAACTCTGAAACCACCACTTTGTGCTGAGAGAAAATGTTAAAAAATTGTTTCATTAATTTTTTCACTGTAGATTATAAACAGGAGTGTGATGGTGCTCGTTGTTTTGCTTTATGGGCTGAGGAAGTTGGTTGTGGAAGCTGTTAGTCCAGTTTAGATAGCATCCAGAATAAGCATTATATATGTGCTCTTTAACCACTTGTTCTTGCTTTTTGTCTCCTGTACCTTCTGATAGATGGCAAATTCAGGGCACTAAAGATGGAGTTCTCCCTTCCCCCATCTACTTATGCTACCATGGCGATTCGAGAAGTTTTGAAAATGGACACAAGCATCAAAAACCAGACACAACTGAATACTACCTGGTTGCGCTGAATGAACTGCAAAATTACCTAATTTTAACAAACAAAATGTTTTCTTATTTACATGTTCTGTACAAATCTTTCCAAGAGTCATAGTAAGAGATTTGTATTTTTTTAAGTTTTTTTAGTGCTAGCATTTAACTTCAGTAGTCCTTTGCAAGATGGTGACTGTAATATTATACAGATTTTAGTGACTGGTGCTTCTTACTGAATGAGTAAGTTGCTTGAGCTGTAACATAGGTGCGTCTTTGGAACTGAGCTTAATTGCATCAGACCTGGAAGAATGTTTAGCTTGCTCTCTTTGGGTGCAAGCACTGATTGTTTTCACAAGTTCAGCCGACCTTGCAGTCTTCTCAAATACAATGAATGACATGGAGAAATATGAGCCACAAGAAAATTAAGATACTGATGAGCACACATATTGCTGGAGTTTTTCTGGTAGCATTTGTACTGATGCGATAGCGGATTCTGTTAGCAAGGCTTTTGCGTGCTGTAAAGCTGTACAGCTCTTTTAAATAGTTCGACTTTTCCTTGAGAAAATACTTGCATTTTCCAGCTAATACCTGTACCAAAGAACAGGTACTAAAAATAAATTATCCTGAAACTCTGAGCGTGTGTCACTAAGTGCTTCCTTTAGGCGTGTGCCTTCCTGTTGGGAGAAAAAATATCTGTGGAGCTATTCTAAGGAGACGTGGCCTTTCCAGCCAAATACAAAGCCTGTGGTGGTAGTGATGTCGCCGGCCCCGGCGGCTGCGTGCGGAGGGGGCGGGGAGGCCGTGAGGTGCAAGGCCCTGTCCCTTGGAGCGGGACAGCCCCCGAGCGGGCGGGCCGTGCCTCTCCCCGGGCCGTGGCTCTCCCCCGGCTGTGTCCCTCAGAGTATGGGTGGAACAGCCCCCCGAGCGGGCGGGGCACCGAGCCGGCCCCACCGGAGCGGCACCGCGCCTGCGCTCCGCGCTCCGGCACCCGCGGCGGCGCTGACGCGGCGGGGGTGGCGCCGCGGCCGCAGGACGAGCGGGGAGCTCGCTGAGGGCTCCGGGCGGCGGCAGCCGCGGCCCTCCCGTCCCCGCGGCACCATCCTGCGAGGGGAAGCGGCGGCTCCTCGGTCGGNCATGAGTTACGTAAAAAAATGTCTCAATAACTCACTATTGTTTTTTAATAATCTTCATAAAGCCAAGATAAGTTTCTACATAAAGCTTTACCTGTTATTTTGCCTAATTAAATTTCAGTTGTAAATGCCCAATTGCAGTAATAATAATGAAAATAGTATTATAATAAATACATGTTTATATAAAATGTGTTAACCAAAAAATTTTAAATAATAATAATAAATTTTATCTGCATTATGAAGGGAAGTTGTTGCATATGATGATCCTAAAATCCCATTATTTACTACGGATTTGGATAAACTGGAAGGAAGACCATTACCCGTTCTCCCTACAGGTAAGTTGATTTTTCTGCTGGTTTGCTAAATGGAAGTTTAATCTTGCTATTGCTTTCAACTGCTAGACACTGAAAGCTCCTTTAAGGAAGAGCTTTTGTCCAACTATTGACTGTTAAGCAATGGTAACAATGATCTCTAAAGCCAGGTATCTAAATAAGAATCCTAATTTCTCAAGGGTGCAAGGCAATCCTCCAGCATCTATAGTGACTGGTACATTTTCTTACAGGGATCTGTAAAATCAAGTAAATGTTTAGCAGTAAATGTCTGCAACTAACATAGGTGGAATTAAGTCACAAATTGTCTTATTGACACAAATTGAGCTTATATTAGTGCTGAACAGAGATGACTCAAATACTTAACTCTGGTCACAAGGTGTTTTGACACTGCTTTCCAGAAAAGTGAAGACAGGCTAGGAATTCAGTCTGAAAGAACAAATGTTCGCTTTTAAAAGAAGAAAACTCTGAAACCACCACTTTGTGCTGAGAGAAAATGTTAAAAAATTGTTTCATTAATTTTTTCACTGTAGATTATAAACAGGAGTGTGATGGTGCTCGTTGTTTTGCTTTATGGGCTGAGGAAGTTGGTTGTGGAAGCTGTTAGTCCAGTTTAGATAGCATCCAGAATAAGCATTATATATGTGCTCTTTAACCACTTGTTCTTGCTTTTTGTCTCCTGTACCTTCTGATAGATGGCAAATTCAGGGCACTAAAGATGGAGTTCTCCCTTCCCCCATCTACTTATGCTACCATGGCGATTCGAGAAGTTTTGAAAATGGACACAAGCATCAAAAACCAGACACAACTGAATACTACCTGGTTGCGCTGAATGAACTGCAAAATTACCTAATTTTAACAAACAAAATGTTTTCTTATTTACATGTTCTGTACAAATCTTTCCAAGAGTCATAGTAAGAGATTTGTATTTTTTTAAGTTTTTTTAGTGCTAGCATTTAACTTCAGTAGTCCTTTGCAAGACGGTGACTGTAATATTATACAGATTTTAGTGACTGGTGCTTCTTACTGAATGAGTAAGTTGCTTGAGCTGTAACATAGGTGCGTCTTTGGAACTGAGCTTAATTGCATCAGACCTGGAAGAATGTTTAGCTTGCTCTCTTTGGGTGCAAGCACTGATTGTTTTCACAAGTTCAGCCGACCTTGCAGTCTTCTCAAATACAATGAATGACATGGAGAAATATGAGCCACAAGAAAATTAAGATACTGATGAGCACACATATTGCTGGAGTTTTTCTGGTAGCATTTGTACTGATGCGATAGCGGATTCTGTTAGCAAGGCTTTTGCGTGCTGTAAAGCTGTACAGCTCTTTTAAATAGTTCGACTTTTCCTTGAGAAAATACTTGCATTTTCCAGCTAATACCTGTACCAAAGAACAGGTACTAAAAATAAATTATCCTGAAACTCTGAGCGTGTGTCACTAAGTGCTTCCTTTAGGCGTGTGCCTTCCTGTTGGGAGAAAAAATATCTGTGGAGCTATTCTAAGGAGACGTGGCCTTTCCAGCCAAATACAAAGCCTGTGGTGGTAGTGATGTCGCCGGCCCCGGCGGCTGCGTGCGGAGGGGGCGGGGAGGCCGTGAGGTGCAAGGCCCTGTCCCTTGGAGCGGGACAGCCCCCGAGCGGGCGGGCCGTGCCTCTCCCCGGGCCGTGGCTCTCCCCCGGCTGTGTCCCTCAGAGTATGGGTGGAACAGCCCCCCGAGCGGGCGGGGCACCGAGCCGGCCCCACCGGAGCGGCACCGCGCCTGCGCTCCGCGCTCCGGCACCCGCGGCGGCGCTGACGCGGCGGGGGGGGCGCCGCGGCCGCAGGACGAGCGGGGAGCTCGCTGAGGGCTCCGGGCGGCGGCAGCCGCGGCCCTCCCGTCCCCGCGGCACCATCCTGCGAGGGGGAGCGGCGGCTCCCCGNTCGGCTCCCGTGGCGGGGGAGGAAGGGTTTGCTGAGCTGTCCCCGGGCTGAGGGGCTGCCTGGCCGCCCAGCCCGGGCCGTGGTCGGCGGCGCCTCGTCCGCAGCCTCCCGGGGCCCTCAGAACCTTCAGCCAGCCCTTGGAAGGGCCCGGCCCTCGGGCTGAGGTGGGTGCTGAGCCGCGGGGATGAGCAGGCAGCTGCTGGGAGGGATGCGCCCAGAGTCCTGTTCTTCTCTGCTGTAACACCATCCTTTCCACTAGGTATTAAATGGGCACCGCTTGGTTAGTTTTTTCCTGCCGTATTACGTTTACATTGCTGCATACAGGACTTTTACTACTCTGTTTTCTTTATTCGCTGCTTCGTCTGCAGCACCCTTGGGCACCTAGTTTGTTCTTCCTGGTGCTATTGCGTCTGCAACTTGGGTTCATCAGCTGCGCCACTTTCTCACTCCCGTTATCAGTTAAATAGGGGTTTAATTAAGGCTTGTAGTAGATGAAGTGCAAGTGTACAGGTTTTTATTTTTAAATACTGTTTTGAAAGTGCTACTAAGAAGTTGAGGATTGAAGTAGCCAAACATTTATCATTGTTGCCTTTTTTGTTTCACTGTGGACATCCTTTCAATGCCAGGTTTCTCCAGATGCTGACAGATGTGTGGCTCAGCAAGTGTCTATTATGTTATACTGTGGGGGGGGNNNGGGTTTGGTAAATATTTCAGTGATGCATTTACTGTCCAGATTATTGTAATCCAGTTATTGTATCCCACATAGATACTTTGCTAGTAACACATCAGTCCTGAGTTAGTATCTATGAAATATCCTAAATTTGTGAAAAGGGAAAGTGGAACATTATCTTCCTTTGCATTTTACAAATTTTTTTTGTATTTTCATTAACTTTTCTATCTAATATACATGAGAACTGCATATTTATTGAACTATTTTTAATAGAATCCACGCTTTTGAGGAAGGAAGAAATTAACATATGTGTTTATCTTTGGTAGTTAATATATAATAAGTCACCAGTTGGATATGGAAGCAAGGTTTTATCAGGTCTCAGATTAGACTTAAGCCAACAAATTGTCTCATTTAAAGCAGTATAATTCATGAACATGGTGTTTCACTGTCAGTTTAAATTGAACTGCCCAGCTACTCATAGAATTTTGTTCCTCAGCAGATAATATTTGTTTGTGCTGTCTTAGTGTTAGCTAATCAGAAATCATATTGTGTTGCAGAGAAAGAAAACATGGCAAGCATTGCTGTTAAAAAGAAGGAAGTCACTCGAGATCTAGACCACTGTGACATTCCATACTATGTTTCTGAATTTGTGGAAAGAGAACTTGGAAATGACTATGGTTCCCTGGGGAAGCTAGACACCCTGATTGAAAAGCTGTCTGAAAACAAAAAGCACTTAGAAGAACAGGTAAGCATCTTTCTGTTTTATTTTTTTTCTTCTTCTGAACATACTGTATGACTGATTAGGAATATGAAACTAAATGAAATGTGTCAGTATCCCAAATGGTACTGCTTTACACAGTGCAGGGGTTTTATGTCTGCCTTAATACTTCTCTGTCAATGCAGGTACTTACAGTTTCGTCAGAAGTCCCTAAAAGAATTCAGAATGCCTTAAAGAATGCAGAAGATTCCAAAAAGTCTCTGAGTCAGCTTCTAGAGGAAGAAACTGTTCTGTCTGAGTCCATCAGCAGGCACTTGCTGCAGGCTGAGCCGTGGATGGAGGATCTCGATGTACTGATCGGGCAGGTAGAGGAGATCGAGCGGCACCTGGCCTACCTCAGGTGGATTTCCCGCATAGAAGAGCTGAGGTACTTTCTGAGTACTGCGTGTGTGTTCTGAGACTGGTAACCTGGTTCATCCCATTATTAAAATTTTTTCAATTTGAGAAAGCTTAGTCTTTACTTTTCAATATACAAATGATTCTTTTCTGTTATCACTAATGATAACCTGATAAATTTGCCTTGACTTTTTTGTGTGTTATAGTGATAGCATTCAGCAGTATCTGATGACCAACAATGTTCCAGAGGCGGCCAGTACTCTAGCATTCATGGCAGAACTGGATATTAAACTTCAGGAGTCATCTTGTTCTCATCTTCTTGCTTTTGTGAGATCCACTGTTAAATTCTGGCATAAAATCCTTAAGGACAAATTGACAAGGTAAGAGAGATACTGTGACTCCCTGATCTTTACGTTGTCCTGTGAGTTCCTGTGCAAGTGCTCATTTTGTGTTGCAGTGACTTTGAGGAGGTGCTGACGCAGCTCCGCTGGCCCTTTGTGGGGCCGCCTCAGTCCCAGGCATTTGGCCTCGCTGCTCCAGCCAGCGCTCCTGAGGTGTACAATAACTTGGAGATGCTGTTCTGCCAGCTTCTGAAACTGCAAACCTCGTATCCTTTTAAATTCCTGCCGTGTATTTTAGCAACAATAAAAACTGTTAGAGATGCACATTCTCAAGAAGAATTATTTAAAATGTTATTCCCCCTAAAGACAGAAGATAATTTATGTTACTTTGTATTAGTGCTAGAATGTTGTGGGGTTTGGCGGGGGGCAGTTTGTTTGGATTTTTTTTGGCATTTAGAAAATGCCAAGTGCCAAAGTTGTCCTTTTTGTCAGTAGCAAGATTTTACCTCCAAGTCATCAGGTCCAGTGTTCTCATGGTAGCTGACAGTTCAGGTTGCATGAAGATATGGCCTTACACTGTTTGCTGCCATTACCCATGCATGTTAATGAAAAAATTATGATGTGTGTTTTATTAGACACAGTTCATGCTTTTCCTTTTATAGCCTTATGTGAAATCAGCTTTAATGACTTTAATATGTCCCATCCCAGAAGGAAAAGAGGGAAAACTAAACATACATGTGTTGGAAGGAGACTTTACAAAAAGGGGAGACCGCATGAGGACTTCTGTTGTGCAGCAATCATAGTCTGCCTTTGAGGTTGCTCAGAGGGCACTGCTGCTCATTCTGTCTCTGATATTTATTAATTAAATAATTCACAAAAAATTGGTTAAAACTAAAGCTCAACTAAGCCTGTATGAGTGACTGTGGCTGCCTTTTTTTTTTTTTTTTAAATCATGTGGTAGAAAGATGCAAGGCCATTGTACCCAATTCTGAGTTGGTAACAATTTTGGTTTGGCAGAGCGGCTCACTTAAATCCATTACATGAAAATGGGAAATCATGTGTTGAATTTACTAATCCCAGGAGTCTTTATCCTCCTTTAACAAGTATGACTGTGCCTCTTGGACAGCCACTGTGTTTGTTTCTGACAGTGGTGGTTTGCTGGGTTCTTACAAGTTTCCTAAATAAAACAGACTTAAGGGGCATGTATTGTCATTAAATAAATAATCCCTAAAAGCCTGAGTTATATTTAATATGGCATAAAGTAGAATATTTTGAGTATCTTCTATATTTGAGGAATTGTATTGTTTTCATAATATTGCCTTCAGTCAATGGTGTAGAACTAAGCAGTGTTCATCTATTGAAGTGATGATGCTGGGATAATTCAACACTTGTGTCCATCCTTGACTGTCAAACTTAGAGATGAGCTGTTAACAAAACCTAAACAATTGCCAGAGAAGTACCCTTTACCCCCTTCACCACCAATTATCCTTCCAATACAGATCATGCTGAATCCTCTTCAGAAAAGATTCAAGTATCATTTCACTGGAAATAAACAAACCAATGTTCTTAACAAGGTATGGGAAAGTGGTTTGACATTTCTAAATTGCTTTGTAAGCAACCTCTAGATTGCTGTGTTTAAATTGTATAGATTTTACACTTTCCAAAATTAGGACTCTTCAAAACTGTGCAGTTCTTGTGCCTACCTAAGTGTGGACAGATACTGAGACAGCACTTGGAGATCTTTCAGAGGCACAGGCATTTTCTCTGGGCGAGGCAATAGTCTTCCCTTGCCCAGATCCTTCATAAAGCATTATTACACTCTTAGACTGACACCCATCTGTTCACAAGTTTTGATTAATTCCTTCTGTCTTGTTGCAAATGGTTTTGCACTGTTCTGTATTTCTTGAGCTCAAAGGCTGTGACTTTGATTTTTGGCACTGTTTTCCTACCTTCATGTAACTGAAAATGTTGGATTCTGCAGTTAGAATATGAGATGTGATTAGTTTAAAGGTACTGTTAAATATTTTTTTTTTTTAATGGATTGAATTTTTTAATTGACATAAAACAAAAGATGCGGAGTTTACCAGTAGGAAACTGACTCACCTTTTGTGTGAATTGCCTTCAAAGACTGAGGATTTTTATCTGAGAATTACCATTGGAATGGGTTTCATTGCATTAATGCCACTGTAACACATCTGGAGCAGAGTTTGAGAGCTCTTTTGTTACAGTCCTGTTGCACAAGTCTGCTTATGATCACTGTCTTGTGTAAATCTAAATATATTTGCAGTCTTGACAGGTGCTACTACAGAGCTTTTTAAAATACTGTTGTGTCTGTTAGTGGGAAAGAGGTGTTTTAGATATGAACAAAATTATTTTATAAAGCAAATGGAAAAATTATGTTCAAGACATTGAATTTGCAAATAGGTGAACAACTCTTTGAAAAATAAGAACTTGTTAAGAAAAGTTTACAGGGAATGTAGTGTCAGGTCAGAAAGATACTTCAACAGGGCCTTGCTGAAATTTGGGTTGGGTTTTTTGGATTGGGTTTTGTTATTTTTGGGGGTTTTGTTTGTTTGTTTGTTTGTTTGTTTGTTTTTTTCTTTAATAATTACTTGGATAATGCAATAAAGAAAATACCAGTGTAAAACATTTAAAAGACAGCAACCTGGACAGGATTAACAATATTTCAGAGGAGAGGCTCAGAGTTCACAATGACCTTGCCCAGTTGGGGAAGGAGTGTCAAAAAACCCCAACAACCCAAGCACAATCAAATGAACGAGACAAGTGAAAATGAATAGAGAGGTGAGAAGCAGCCACACAAAATGTGAGTGCACCTCAGCAGAAGGTTCTTTAGCTGTTGGGAGTGAGGAAAGCAGGAACTGCTTTCAGTTGCACTAACACAGAAAGAAGTGTTCATCAAAACCTTCAGCCCGTATTTTTAGGTGTGGAAACTGAAAAGGTGTGGAAACTTCTAGGGGGAAGGTGGGACTGAGGTTAGGAACAATAATAAGAGCAGAGCTTTTCTCAGGAGTGCATCCTTTTCGTTGTACCAAGAAATAAGGGCCACACATGAGAGCAAGAAGTATATAAAGCAGAAACAAGGCTCTCATGAGTGAGAAAGCAGTAGAGAAAGGGGAAATAAAAATGGAACTTTTGCTTGAGAAACACAGTATTTGGTACATTTAAGACAATGAAAATCCTGAAATACTTTTTCTGACAGTGCTTCTATATAAATGAAAGTTAAGTAAAAAGAACGAAAGACTTGTGTAACCTGAGATCAAGAGATGGCAGGGAGAGTTGCAGTTTTAGCAATTTGTCCTAAAATACTAGTAGCACTTGAATAAATGTTTGGATGCATTCAATAATTTATTTTGTTTTTTTTAATAAGCCTGAATGGTATTTAACACAAGTACTTATGTGGATTGGAAATCATTCAAAGTTCCTTGATGACAAAATCCAGCCAATACTGGACAAGGCAGGATCTTCAGTGAATGCTGGGGTAAGTATTTAAATGGTTTGTAAATGTGAATAATAAATATCTAAGTCAGCTTCTGATAGATATTTGTGTAGGCCCATTTCCACTGAAACCTGTATGTGGTGAGACTTAGTCTAGTAGCAGTTCCTTGTGTACCTGTTTGCTCATGTCAGTACGTCCTGTCTCTGACATTCACTTCTTTCCTTTCCAAAGCTTGAATTCTCTCGTGCTCTAGTAATGCTGATTTTGGAGAAGTTGGCTGCCGATATTCCCTGCCTGTTGTATGATGATACACTCTTTTGTCACCTTGTGGATGAGGTACTTCTGTTTGAGAGAGAGTTGTACAGCGTTCATGGTTATCTCAGCAGCTTTCCCAGTTGCATGCATATTCTGTCAGAAGAATCCTGCTTCCAAAGGTGGCTAACAGTGGAAAAAAAATGTAAGACTTCCAGTACATTTTGTTGGCCTTTATATTGTACAGTCAGCTGTGTCTACTTACACAGCTACCCTTCTTAAATAGGATAAGTCACTTGGACAGGGCTGCTACCAAAAGCATATGTATTTCTATTCTCTATAATTATTCTGAATAAAAATTGGTTAGGCTTCAACAGTGCTTCTGTACTTTGTGGGACTCTTGCCCCTAAGCAGTGTGCAATCAAGTGGGCTTATTTTTAGACAAATGTTATGTGTGTGCAGACAAAGATAGACTTTAAATTGAAATAAAGGCGAGGTATTAGTTTTTGAGAAATGAAGAAGAAATTTACTGGAAAGGAAGCCAACTATTAAAAAAGGAAACCAACCCGCCATTGAATGCTGACATTTAACTCTGTTAACAGCGTTGCAAATGCAGATACATTGAAGCTGGTTTTGTTTGAAACTAGTTGTCAGCAGCTTTATAATCTCAAAATGCAAAATTTAACTTACTAGAAATAAGGCTTTTATGTTAATATATTTTAGAGGGGATTTTGTTAATTTTTTTTAATGAAACACTTACAAGGTTTTTGCATCTCAGTTGCTCTTCAGAAAATGGACTCCATGCTTTCATCAGAGGCTGCATGGATATCACAGTACAAAGATATCACTGATGTAGATGAAATGAAAGTTCCAGACTGTGCTGAAACTTTTATGACTCTCTTGTTAGTTATAACAGGTAATTATATCTATGGGCATTGCTGTTGTTTGTAATGAACAGTAAAAAACTTCCAGTTAACAGATTTCTTTACTAAATAGTTTACTAAATATTCATTGTCAGCAGGAGTCACCAAGTAATCTTGCAAAATTGTGATGTCTGCAGTTTAATAAAAGCTTCCTGTTCATTTTGTATTGTGGACACTAACTCATGCATAAATAATATTTTAAAATAACAATGAAAAATATACATTTTTATATTTACCATATTCTCTCATAGTTAGCAGAATATAATGTGTTGCAATGCAGTAATAAATCCTAATAGTGCTTTTGAATCTGCGACAATTCAGAAGCTATTAACAACTTCTGTTTTTTTTGCAGCAGTACATAAGAGCAAGTATGCTTTCAGGAGACAATTGCATCTTCAGTGGCTTTGTCTGTCTCTGTGTGAGGACACTTTAGGGGCCACACTGGAGGGTGTGGTATTATCACACATTGCTTCAAGTGTTAGAATACAACATGGAATCAGGAGTGGGAAGAAAGTCATTGCATGTTTAGCTTTTGCATGGGCAGTTTCCCTGAAAACACTGAAATACCAGCTGTTTTAAAGACTGATATTTAATTACTGACTCGTAGCTGTGAGGTGCACCATAAGATGCCTGTAATGTTTCTTTCTAAAAAGCTTTTATTTAGAGTTGGAGAGCCAAGAAACATTTTATTAATGTCTTTCCAGACAGGTATAAGAATCTTCCAACAGCTTCCAGAAAACTCCAGTTCCTGGGCCTACAGAAGGAGTTAGTTGATGATTTCAGGATACGATTAACTCAAGTAATGAAGGAAGAAACAAGAGCTTCCTTAGGATTCCGATACTGTGCAATCCTCAATGCTGTTAACTATATAGCAACAGTGTTGGCAGACTGGGCTGACAATGTAGTAAGTAATTCTTCTTTAGGAAAAAATATTTTAAAATGGACTTTGGATGTTTGTTTTGTAAGAAACATTTTATTTGCAGCATTGTTTAGGTGTATTCTGGAGAATTAATTACTGAAAAGGTAGAATGAGATATAAATTTGGATTTAGTAAAAGATGTATAACTAAGGGTAGGTTATTGTTTGTGGCCTAAGCTGCCAATCATAAACTTTCTAGGGAAATGCAGAGAGAGCCTGGGAAATTAAATAATCTGAAGAGACCAAAAAAAATATACATACTTTATATTGTAAAAAAAAAAAAAAAGGTGAATTGATTATGGAGATCTCTGAACCAGAGCAGCAGCATTTGCCTGGTGCTTGAACTCCTCCCATGGCAGGAGAGCTTAAACAGATCCCATGTGGGTCTGTGTGGCAGCACAGTCCAGGTGTGGCCCAGAAAGGCCACTCACTGCTCACTGGGCATTACAGCCTGGTGGCAGCATGGCCTAGTGCAGAATTCCAGCTTTTCTACGGCTCTTGGTGCTAAAGGTCAAAAAACCTGTTACACACAGAGAGTGTGGAGTAAGGCATCGTGTGTGCTGTGGGCAGCCTCCAAATTCTTACTGTCTTCACAGGAAGCTGTGGCTGTAGCAGGGGATAATCTTGACTTGATAGAACAGCAGCCTTCATGTTGTATAACTGCATCTACTGCAGTGTCTTGATCTGCTTAAAAGCAAAACCAACAAGCTGTTACCACAATGTCACATTGTTCTCGATAAACCCAATTAATTTTCTTGCTCTTGTCAGCACAGTAAATTTATGATTCAATGAATAATCATCTCTAAAAAAAATTACAACTGAAGTTTACTTTTGCAAATCTTAAAGAGGCCAAGGTAGGGTTTTTTAAAAGCATGCTGCTGTCAGTCTTAAAATATCTTTCCAGTATTTCTTTAGATCTGTTCCCTTTACTTATCTGCTGTTGTATCTGAAAGCTGTGTCAGTTCCATCACTAGGATTAAACCACCATGTTTTGTTTTTCACTAAATAAGGACCACAGGGAAAGACAAGAAAGTGTTTCTAAAATCTTAAAAAATTTAATTTAATAAATGTGCCAGAGGGGAGTGTTTTCTAGAACTGTGCCTAACAAAGTACCAATGAAAAGTTCAAGGGGTAAGATTATTTTTTGTGGTGATCCTCTCTGGTTTTGTTTGCCTAGTTCTTCTTGCAGCTGCAGCAGGCCGAGCTAGAGGTTTGTGCAGAAAGTGACACAGTGAGCCAGCTGCAGCTGGGACAGCTGGCCTCCATGGAGAGCTCTGTCTTTGATGACATGATCAACCTCCTGGAGCGCCTCAAGCACGACATGCTGACGCGACAAGTAGATCATGTCTTCAGAGAGGTCAAAGATGCTGCAAAGCTCTACAAAAAAGAGAGGTGATTCTGTTTATTTAATCTCTTCACAAATTACAGTATTATTTCCTGTTTAAAATATTAAGATAAGTAAAGGCAATAATAAATAATAGGCAGTGTTCTTTTTTTTTTTCTGGAGTAGGAAAGCTGCAGGGTAGTAAGTTCTGGAAAATTCTCTTTATTCTTACCTTGGGACCATTGTCATGCTGTGTTTTCTAAAGTAGTTCCACAGTTAGTGGATGCATTAGTTAAAAACCCTAGGAAAGAGTTTTCTGGTTTTCTATTTTGAGCAGGCATTATTTTCTTCATAGTAGTACTGAAGATTCTATGCAAAATGGCCTGTCATGACTGTTCTGTCTTCACTCCTAGGAATACTCCTAATGCTTCTTCAATATTTTCTTCTGAGTCAAATTTTTTAAGTACTTTATAAAAGGAATAGAACTCAATGATTTTCAGATTAGATGGGGTTCCCTAGAATGACATATTCAGAGATTTATAACTAAAGCATGAGTTTAATATTAAATGAAATTCAAACATAGCATTAGACTGATAACTTTTAGATTAGAAATGGGAAACAATTGTCTCTGAAACATTGTAAATGGATTTTTTTAAAGGGTAATTTTACCTTCCTGTGTTGTAATACGAACAATTTCATTCTGATGACTGCAGTGCAATGGTGTTTTTCAGGTGGTTGTCTTTACCCTCCCAAGCAGAGCAAGCAGTGATGTCTCTGTCAAGCACGGCGTGCCCGATGCTGCAGACACTGCGAGACCGATTGCTACAACTGGAGCAGCAGCTCTGCCACTCTCTGTTTAAAATCTTCTGGCAGATGCTGGCAGAGAAAGTGGATCTGTACATCTATCAGGAAGTGGGTATCAGTGTGACCAGTGCAGTGCCATGTAGGTGTCAGTGACTGGCTTAAACAGCAGATGCACCTCTCTGTGTTTGTAGATCATTATGGCAAATCATTTCAATGAAGGAGGAGCAGCACAACTCCAGTTTGACATGAGTAGGAATTTGTTCCCCCTATTTTCACACTACTGCAAGAGGCCAGAAAACTACTTCAAGCAGTAAGTAGGCACTCTTCTGCTCTATTGGTATTTCAGAAGTGAGTGTCCAGAGAAATACAAGTGTTTTACTTAGAACTAAGATCTTTTTCACAGTTAGTTTTGACCCACACTTTAAATGTGTGGATCATTCATGTGTCTGATGTTTTCAACTAGGAAAGTTGATCCTGCAGCATGTACTCAGACAGCAATAGACTATGGCATGTGTCTCAGAGTATTTTGTGCAGTCAGGATGTCTAGATAAAGTTATGGAAGGAACACTAAGTAGCACAAACCTCTGAAAGTTGGGCCAAATAAACTACTCAAAGGTACAGTTTAAACACAACAAACTTTATTGCTTAACTAACTTGAAACTATGTTCCTTCTCAAGATTTTTTTGTGTAGCACTCTAGTTGCTATCAGGGATGAGATTCTAAAATCTGAAAGCTTACTTTACTGTTCTGAAAGCTACTTTCTTTTTGGTTAGTCTTTTTCACTAGCCCACAGTCTCTATCCTAAAGAGTCCAGCATCAAAATCGTCATCTAATTGGGGCTGAAATCTGAATATTTTTAAACCAACATGAAGCATGGAAGGTTTTCTGTTACATTTAAATTTGCGCTGCTTACATTAATCTATGTAACTTTTCCTCTAGCATAAAAGAAGCCTGCATAATCTTGAACCTGAATATTGGCTCTGCCTTGCTTCTGAAGGATGTCCTACAGTCAGCTTCAGAAAATCAACCATTAAAGCCAAGCCAGCCATCTGCAACAGCAGCACTAAATGAACTTGGAGTTTATAAACTGGCTCAAAGGGATGTTGAGATTCTTCTCAATTTGAGAGCTAGCTGGCCAAATACAGGAAAATAAAGTCTTCTTCAGAAATGGTTAATAATTTGGCCTAGATTACTTATTCCAAGCAAAAGCAAAGCAAATATCTTGTAGTATACTTATTTATTTCATTTCTTTATGCTGAGAGATTGCTTTAATCTAATCTTACTCCTTATTCTATACAGTTCAAAACAAAAATTCAAAATGCTACTGACTTGGTGTTGAACTGTGCAGATCTTATTTTCCACAGCCACCTGGCCACCTCAATGAATAATCAAAACTATGTTTATCTCTAATGAACAGTCTGCCTTGTCAGTGTTTGCTGTTTCATTCTAATGAAGAGAGTATTTACAGTGCAAATGCATTTTTGTACAGCGTGGGCTAATGTTCCCTGTGAACTGGTCAGTCTTCAGTTAAACACAAATGTTTTACATCTCCAAATTCCAGGTAATGGATGTTTTGTATTTAAATGTATATAACCAATGCAGAAGGAAGGAATATGTCACTGTTTTCTTATAAGATTGGTTTTTCTTCACAAGACTATCTCCTAATTTTTTCAAAAAAGTTTCTCCTTAAAAATTTCACAGTGTGTGCTAAGTTTGAAAATACCACATGGATGGAAGCGCTAACTACCTGTGGACATTTGTCATAACTTGTTGAAGCTGTTTTTTCCTTAAAAGTACACAAAAACCAAAACCCAGCACAAGCCCAAAAACCAACTTATTTTATTCAGTGGTAATGAGCCAACAGGTAACACTTCTTTATTATAACCTGAAGGAAGAAACTCCAAAATACTATTTCAGTGCGTAAGAGATCTCTACTTCTTTTTTAAACCATTTAATTATACTAAGAACAGCAATTCTTAATGATACTCCCTCCAGCCTGCTAGACATGAACATGTTCTTGTCATTTGTCCTTTTCAGCTGATTGCTCCTCTGAAAGGCAGGGAAGATGAGAAAAAGGAGGGAGTATTGCTTAAAATTGACTCTTCACAGCTGACAAACCAGAAGAAAAATTGGGGAAAATGCCTGCTTTTAATATATATAGCAGACCACTGCGCAAACTAATACACAGACCAGCTCTCCAGCATCTTTTTCTTCCTAAGACAGAAAAAGAAAATCTCTAGTCAGATAATGAGAATAATTAGTTCATTACCTTTCAGTGACTGCAACTGTTAAGAAAAAAATCCTTAAAAAAATAATTCCTCAACTATGAGGAATTATTTGAACTCTGAACCTATTTCATCTCCAGCTGTGGCACCACCCCTGACAAAGAAGACAACAGGGCCTCACTGTTCCACATTTCTGCATCAGTGTTTTAACCCCTGGGCTGGGGGGCAGGTACCATGAGAGGTCTGCAAGAGGATCCTGAAACTGAGGTGGTGGAGGGCAGGGAGTTTGATTCACCTTACAGCAAGGCAAGAAAGTCAGGCAGTAACTGACCGTTTTTTAATCTTGCAATGCAAAGTGACACAGTCAAGCTTAAATTAGCAATTAAACTATCTGTTAATTATGTAGCTTTGTAAATAAAAAAATAAATCTCAGTGAAATATCTCCTATGCATCTGTACCCCCCCCCCAAAAAAAAAACCAAAAACAAAAAAACACACACTTTCAATTAAACTTACATTCCTTCCTTAAATACCTCCAGTGTGATATCCTCATCACCTTCTAGCACCAAATCCTCAGTGCTCAGTCCCAAAGTTTTAAGGGCTAAAGTTAACAAAAGAGAATTTCGTTGCAAGTCTTTGAAAAGATAAATTTAAAGGTGCCTAGCTCTAACAGAAGGTAAATCTGTAAAGCTTAATAACACGTAACTTAAACTTAGGAAACTTAACCACATGTAACTTTTTCAAGTTTCCAAGTTCTAGATTGTATGGGCAGCTGTGCTCATAATTCTAAAGTATACAGATGTGTAACCTTGAAACTATTTTAATAATTCTGTGCGNGCCTGGGTGCAGGTGGACGCACCTTCCCTGTACTGCGCTGGCCTGATGTAGCCTTGGCCTAGGACATCCAGCAGGCTGAACATGGCGTCCACGTTGGCCTCGTCCAAGAGGAAGGGGTACTCGCCCTCGGCTCGTCTCCCAGCCTTCACCCTCTCCAGCACCTGGATCAGGAACTCGCGCGGCCTCTCTGCAACGAGGTCAGAGCCCCCGCGGGGACGGGCCCTCAGCCGGGGCTCGGAGGCCGCACGGCCCCGCTGTCCCCGCAGCCCCCGCTCCCGCCGGGGCCGGGCCCGTACGCACCGGGGCGGTGGAAGAGCAGCAGCGCTCCGAGGCGGTGCAGCAGCTCGGGCAGCCGGTGCCGCCGCAGGTACTCGCGGCTCTGCTCCTCGCCCGCCGCCATCCCGCGGGGCCGGGGCGGCGTGAGGCGGCGGCGGGAGCCGGGCGGGCACGGGCCGGGAGGAGAGCGAGCAGAGGAGCCCGCAAGGGGCTCCCGCCGCGGGACGCTGCGCTGGGACCAGCGGGAAGGGCGAAGGGAAAACTGACTTTCCTGGAAGTCGTCACGTTAGACCGGAACAGACACGCTTCGCTCCCGCCTGGGCCCCGGCTCCGCCTCGGTTCGTGAGGAAAGCGAATTCCACGCGGTACTTTTTAACGCGTGTGCAGGTGTTGAGGGCCTGTTAGTCTGGAGAAGACTGATGACATCCCACTCAATGCATATCAGTATCTCAAAGGCCCCTGCTAAGACGATGTGCCAGACTGTTTTCAGTGGTGCCGGCGTCAGCACGGGTAGCATTGCCCATAAAACAAAACACAAGAAGTTTCACCTCAGCATGAGGAGTTTTTTCTTTACGTTGAGGGTGGCAGAGCACTGGAACAGCTGCCCAGGGCGGAGTGTCCCTCTCTGGAGCCATTCCAAGCCTCCCTGGATGTGTCCCCGTGTCAGGGCTGCAGGTGTCCCTGTCTCGGCAGGGGGGTTGGATCTCTAGGGGTCCCTCCCAACTCTAAGGATTCTGTGATTCTGTGTTCTCACCTCCAGCCACGGCTCCTTCCACCGGCGGCACCACCTTTTTCAGTTCCCACCGTCCCCCAGGCGAAGCCCTGATTCATCCCCGCGGTGTGAAGAGCTGCCAGGATGTTCCCAGTATTCCACACCCTACAAGGTGCAAAACCAGTGGCCAGCAACTGAGAGTAAGAGAGTTTACATTTAAAAACCGTTACTGAGTCTTGCAGCACAGCCTGTGCAAACAGAGTAGAGACATCAAAGAAGCTTTTGACTGTACTGCCTGCTGTTAACAGAAGAACCATAATCAAATAAAGTGTCCCACTTAAAAAAAAAAATAATCTACAAAGTTATAACTACCTGTCATCAAATAAAATCAGATGATAAACGAGCATATAGTAAAGAACAGTATTCCTGTGAAAAGTCTAGCACTAAATATATTTAGCTATTTGCCAAAACTAAAATATCACAAGACTTTAATAGAATTCACTTATTTTTTCATAGATACAGTGGGAGAAAGGCAGCATCCAAAGCTGCAGAGATTGTAGTGCCATGTGCTGTGTGTGTTCTGTTATTTTAAACTGACTACGCTACCTGCTTTGAGTCTCATTGAGGGCTGGAGGAACTGTAGGTTTCTAACAGTTGTCAGGCAGTGATGGAAACCTCCTTTCCCTAAGTGAAACATTCCAAAGTTACTCAATCCATTCCTGCATTTGTCTTTCTATGCCTTTCTGCAGAGTTTGCAAAGCATTAGCAAAAATTTTTCCTGAAAAAGAGCCATGGGAGAAAGTGTAGATTGAAATGTGGAGAAGTACAAACAGGAGAAAAGCTGGTCATCAGAGGAGAAATAAAGATGTGGAAAATACATTCTTGAAAATGAGAACCTAAGGATAGGAAGATTGACAGGAAAAGAAGGAGCAGGTGAAATACTGGTAGGTAGGTAGGTAGGTAGGTAGGTAGGTAGGTAGGTAGGTAGGTAGGTCGGTCAGTGTTTGGGTCCAGGAAACCAGCAAAGGATTTGCAAAGGATGTTTCTCCTTTAGTAGTCAACAAAGATAACCAGTATGAAATACATGTGAAGGCTAAAATTTTAAGACTAAGCACAGGAATTACAGATTTAAGTGTGTCTCCTTGAGGAGTTGTTAAAAAAAAAAATCACTAAATAGAGCAAATCCCAATTTGATTTACCACTAGAAATTTATTTTTTAAAATTCTATTTCACTATTAAGGAAGCAAAATTTATTTACTTGAAAAATATTCTGATAATGAATAATGTATTTATTGTTTATGTAATAAATTATTATCCTCTGTTCATATAATAATAGTACCAGCTAAATATATGGATCCTAAAAGTATGATAGTTCAGGATAATTTGTAGAGAACTCGCATGGGCTATTGTAAGGGAAGTTGAACTTCTGGTGGCTGAGAAAAACAGGATTTGACAAACATCTGAAAGTATTCTGGTTCCATTATAGAGATGCTGCTAAATGAGTTTTAATAAAGAACAAAAGGACCAAATTATTTTCATCTGTTTAAAGTGTCCTGGTTATATAAATTAGATTTGTTTAAAAGGCTTAATACCTGTTGTGACAGAAGCTGAGCCTTCTACAGAATATCACTAGTAATTTAGGCCTTTTATCTAATTTAATAGGGCTAAGCAGACTACAATGAGCCTTTAAGAGTTATGATGAAGAGAAACAGGGACTGCAGATCAGATATGCAGCTGGTTCCAGAACAACCATTTGTCTTGCAGGGGAAAACACGCAGATGGACATGTCCTTTAAATGGGAGTGTCAGAAGTCTAGGGCTGTGGGGAAAGACAGGAGCAATACAGGCTGGGAAAGATCCCTGGATGTGCCACAAGCTTCCTGTGCACACAGCTGCTGAGAGCAGCTTCCTCAGAGGCTTTACCTGCCTCTGCTGCCTCAGCATGAACACTGGGAAGCATCCTGCTAGGGAGCAAAGGGGGAGCTGTAGGGACTGGCCCTGCCATTGCTGTAGCTGCTTTGGAAGAGCTCCACTGCACCTTCCCTCTGTGTGCCCCCAAGGACTTCCAAGATACAGGTGAGTTCCTCATCATCATCAGGGGATTTTATACTATACATTTACAGGGGAAAGTGCTTAACTACAGAAATACTGAGCATCTGAGTATTAATTATCCCAACAGCCAGAAGCACTTTTTTTGGGTTGTTTTTACTGTACAGAACAGCAGAATAATTGAGTTGAAATTGTCCTCTGCAGATCATGTGGTCAACTCCCTTTCCTCCTGAAACTGGGCTGATTTCAAAGACCAGCTCAGGTTGTTCACAGCCTAGTCAGGTTTTTACTGTCTCCAGAATGGAGACTCCACAACATAATTTGCTCTGTGTTCCTGTGATCAGCTACATGGGAATGGTATCAGCCTGTATCCTTGAATCAAGCCCAGCTTTTCCCATAAGAAAAGCCCAGCATTTCTTCCAGAGATGCAGGAAAAGCAGTCCTTCACTCAGACATCCTGGGCATGCACCTCACTGCCCAAACTATGCCCAGAGCTCTGAGCACAGACCTCTCCAGTTACAACCTGAAGCAAAGGCAGCAATGAGTGTGTTACCTCTGTCACTTCCCTGTCCTCTGTCACTGGATTACCTACCACATTGTAGTGGGGCCCACATTTCACTTATTTTTCCTTCCATGTTAGTGTCCTGGAAGTGTCCTTCACATCCCTCACTAATTCCAGCTCCAGCTGAGCTTTGGCTTTCCTGTCTCTGTTTCAGCATGCCTAGGCAGTGTTTATGCCTCTAGGGCAGTCAACCCCTGCTTCCACAGTCTGTGTACTTGCCTTTTGCCTCTGACTTAGCCAGGGGCTCTCCTTTCAGCCATGCTGGCCTTCTCCCACGTCTGCTCAGCTTCCTGCAGATCAGAATGGACTGCTCCTGTGCTCCCCTGGGCCCTTCAGGTCAGTCTTCTGTGGGGTTCTGCCAACAAAATGTCTGCAGGAGACAAAGTCTCCTCTCCTAAATTCCAGGGCTCCAATTCAACTGTTTATCTTCCTTGCTTCCCTCAGAATGCTAAGCTTTGCTGTACTGTAGGTGCTGCTGCCAAGGCTGCCACCAGTGTCAGTGCTCCCAGCAGCCCATCCTTATGTGTGAGCAGCATGTCTAGCACAGCCTCACTCGGCTTGTTGAGCCCTTCTGTCAAAAATTATCCTTGATGTACTACAGAAGTAGCTGGATCACCACTTGTGCCATCCCAGTCCTTTCCACAAGAGCAAGAGCCTGTAGTCATCAGTCTGAGCTGTGAATATCAGCTAAACCTGCCATCAGAAATCATGTACTGGGAAAAATAAATCAGGAATTACAAAAATACTTCTTGTTTCTGAGTCAAGGAGAAGTAAGTCACAAAATGCCTAGTTTGATAGGAGAAGACTTTACTGTCACAAAACTGTCCACTTCTCAGTTAGCTGAGAAGCCACAAAACATTTCCTGGAAATATGGCTGGACTCCTGCTGAAGGTGAAGGGGAAAAAAAAGGAAGTTACTTGAGCAGCAGCCTGCATTCTTTGAGATACACAGTATATTTTCCTGTTCAAGTATGGCTCTGAGCCCATAGCTCTTCAAAGCACAGATGCTTTTATTCCAGCAGTGTCTGTAGTTCACAGTACACAGGGTGGGAGAGATCAGTGGTCCATCTCCATGGCCTCAGGGTCTCTGACACCCCACAGATCAGACATTCTGAGCAACAAAAAGGTGGGCATGCAGTTAGGAAGCACAAGTAAGTATGGACTGTGCATTTCCAAAGGTTTGTGTTCTGAAGAGTGACCCCTGTCTTCTCCTGTACTGGATTGCAAATCCACACGTCCACTCTAACCGTTTCAGTCAGTACTTTGCAAAAACACAGTTACCAGGAAAAGCCCTTGTTGGTGTTAAAAACAAAAATCCTAAAGAAAATAACATGGAAGGAATACCTCAAGGCAACATTATAAAAACAACGAAAACCCCAAATGCCCAAGAAACCACACCACAAACCCCCCTCCCCCCCAACTGATTATGTGTCAAAATAAGAGAAAACTAAATAAAAGGGGGGCAGATAATTGCAATATAAGAGCAGAGCTGACCAGAGGGGAAGGTTTCTTGTGTAGGCTGCTGAGAACAGCTTAGAACTGAGGCAAGATATATATAAATATTTTTATATAAATATACATATATATATTCTGCACCTGTGGTGGGAAAGGCAAAGAGGCTGAGCCTGTGTAGTCATTTGCCAGTAGTGAGCTATCTCACTCACCTGTGCCACAGCTCTCCAAATCAGCACTGAGGAAATTTCCCACTGGGAAGGGATGATGGTTTCTCTTCTGCAGTGGTGTCTCCTCCATCACCACTTCATCTGCTGCCTCAGGAGGGCCAGGCTGGAAACGAGCTGACACAGACACAGGACTCCCAGGGCTGCACTCATGTTCATCAGCCCATTCCTTGTACTTACACCAAAAGACCTTCACACCTGTGGATTCTGTAAATGCACTTTGTCCATGACAGCTTTTCTGAAAAACCACCCTTGTGGTGTCACATCAACCATGTTAGCAACTGCTCCAAGTTAATCAAACCCAGATCGAATTTCAGAGCTTAATATGTGATGTTTGGGAAATCAGCAAAAGGCACAGCTGAAGGCAGTGCCCCATCTCAAATCCCTACTGGTGTCCTTACCCTCAAATCAAGTCCTCCTGGATCCTGATTATTGTTGCTGGCAAACTTCCCCTAAAGCTTCTCTTCTCCTTTCTGTAAGGACAACAGATCACAGACTAGAGCTAAATATTTTTGGGTCAGCCATAAACAACAAAACCCCCACACAAAAGAATTGAGCCTGTGTCATTTGTGGTGCATTACAAATGAGAGCAAGAGCTCAGGGTCTGCCATGGACCCTCCAGCCAAAGGGCAGACTGGGATCTGCTGCTGAATGATCAGCTTTAGCTTTCTTCTACTTAGGAAAGTCCCTTTTAAAAGAGATCTGCATTTGCTTTGAATAGTTGCTTTCAGGAAGTATTGAAAGAGAAAACAGCATAGAAAAATTTGCATGAAATAAACACTCTTGTGTTCTGAAGTCTGATTGTGTTGTATGACTCTCCTCCAAATATTTCTGGAATCAGTATTTGGCATTTTTTCCAATTGAGAATCCTGACAGATTGGGAAGAATAAAACAGATCCTGGTTGCACACAGCAATGACTTCCTTCTAAAATAAATATTTCCATGGTAAAAACAGAAGCATAAAAACGAGAGTGCAATGAATAAAGAAGTTACAGCGTGATCTCTAAAACTGGTGGTATTTAGAGCATATTAAAGAAAATGAGCAAGAAGGAAGTGCTGCAAGCAAAATACTTGTGCATAACCAAAAAAAGGAGGGGAAACCCAACTCCAAATATGAGAACAGCTTATAGATCATTCCAACAAACCCATAAGAGCTAAAAAACTACTGATTTGTTTTTGGGAAGTCAAGTCAGTGGTCTTCAACCTTTGCTGGTCATAGGCACTGATGGCAAGCAACGAATATATCAGCCATATTCTGTTTTCTTGGCTGTAGTTTTAATTTCTAATGGCTGCTAGAGGTTTCAAAGCGTCTTATGAACACAGTGTTACTCTTTAGCCATACAAGGGGACCACTTTTATCAGATGAAACTTCAGCATCTACTCCTACTGAGTGATATCCATTTTTTCTGTATTGGAAAATATAAACAAAACAAAACAAAAAAGTTTTCAAAATACAAGTATCTCAGAGTATCTTAGATCAAGGCATTAACTGGACAGTAAAGAGGAAATTCAGGATTAGCTTTTGCGACAGGTATCAGAAAGTACAAGACATCATGCAAAAAGCTATTACCTAGAAAGTAAAATTTTCCTCCTTCAATTCCCTTTTCCTGCAAGGCAGCCCAGCTTCCTATTTCCTCTGCCAGTTCTGAGCTTGTGCACACAAAAATGCAGTTTGCAGTCCAAACTGCTTGCTTTTTAAAAAGATCCTGTAATTTGTGAGCATCTTCCCTACAGTATCCAAGACAGTTTCCAGATACCTCCTAAAAGGAGCATGAAATTGTACATCTTCCCCAGATTTGCAGAAGAGGGTGGCTGCGAGGGAAAAAACTGCAATCCTCTCTGCAGAGCTGTCGAGCCAATGAACAATTTAAGTCTCATTTGATCTGTAATTGGAACAGGCTTTGCACAGAACAAGAATCTTAACGCCTAGATAAGAGCTGTGGTTTTAGTGCTAACGACGATAAAAAGAGTGGTTATAAATTTGTACTGCCCATTGAAGTGAGAATTCCTGAATCTAGCAGCTGTAACAAAGTTAATTCTTACACTGATAAGGAATGAGAAAATGCATTCAGCTAAGCAAAGGAATTTAAAAATGGTTTATCAGTGCAAAAAACTTCAGTAGCTGTTCGCTGCATTGTGTTTCTTGACATGGAAATACAGAAATATTTTAGACATGAATGCCAAAAATAATCCCAGGGCAATTCAGCCCTGTACAGGAAGCTGAACAGTTCTTTTGAACTACCGTGGAATTCTCATTGCAGGGCATCTGCAAAGTGTATTTCAGCCTCTGGAAAGAGAAAGGGCAGTCTTGCAATACACACCATTTTTGCTTTGCAGAGAGAAATAACGACAAACCCCATCTGTTTCTTACAAACATATAAATTATTTTATTTACAAAGCCATGTTACAAAAAAAAATAATAATAAAGCAAAAAAAAACAAAAAATACAATCGCTCACTAGAGAATATCTCCAGGCCCGGTGTTGAACCATGGCAGTATCAATCAGATACATGTTTGTTCTGGTTTTCCTTTTTTAAACTGTAAGCCATAGAATTTACTATTTACACCTACTTTAGACATTTATTCTGCTTACAATTATCACAAGCATGGAATGAATTCTATTTGATACTGCTAATACATAAAGGTGCAGGACAAAGAATGAAAATACTTAGTGTTACAAAATATGGATTGTAGAAAAGAAATTGGCTGTACAAGTATGGCATTTTTTTTTTCTTAGAATGATTGGACATGCTTTCTTCAAAAGTCTTCTGGAAAAGGTTCTAAAATCTGTAGTAGGAAAGCACAATATAGCAGGTGCAAATTCATTTCTGTGCAACAACAGTTATTTAATATATCCCATGACTGACCAGCTATGCAAAACCCACAGAGTTTTGTTAAAGTGCCATGGGTCAACAGCATAACAAAATATAAGGTGTAAATAGAAAAATTTCTTTTTTTCTTCTTTTTTTTTAAAACAATAGTTCACTGAGAATCAGCAATAATAGAATATGCTGTATAAACTATTCTCTACAAAGGTCGATCAGCACTATTTACAATTGTTACATCGATACAAAAGAAGGCATACAAGTTATCCAAGTCGCTTTTTATGGCTGACGGGCCTATGCATTGCGTATGTGTAACAACCAAAGCTTCTGAGCCTCTATTGCTGGAAACAAATCACAAGGTTTTCAGGCAAATGGGGGAGAAAAAGAACTACAAGTGAATGCTACACTAAGAATGCATTATAGGCTGGTCCAGTTTGTATCCACTTTTTTTCCAAATGTTTACTTCCTTTTCATTTTGCAGGCTAAAATTTCCGATACGTTTAATTAATAACGATTCTTTGATGATGAAAGAACACCACGGGATTTTACTTCGTGCTTAACTTTCCTGAAATGCTGTCAGGTGTAAGCCAGTTGAAAATAAAATTTAAGCAGCATTCAAAGGACAGGCTCCATAATTCAGCTTTCCAATTAAAAGATGCATGGAAACAGCTAAAGCTTCCTAAAACTACAAAATTGCTCCTTCAGTCACTGATTAGCATTATTTCTCAGAAGCAACCACTGAATCTCACAACCACTGTTTTCCCTCAACAATTAGAAATAGCAGTTCATTGATTACAGAGGATGACTTTGTTACTGAGATTTTTAAAATCCTGCAGTTTTATAACTCAAAATAAATTAAAAAAAAAAAATCAACATAGTACTGCTCCTAAAACTGAACAAGACAAAAATTGTGCAAAAATAACAAAGATATGTACACATTTTTCAGTCTGAAGAAATGTACAATAAAAACATAATTCAAAGAACATTTTAAAAATATAAACATTGCTTAAACTTTCCTAAGTTTCATACTGTTTCTGAAACTATACCGGTCAGTTAGCTCTGAAGTATAGCAAAACATAAATTATTACAAAATTAACACTATAAAAATTTATTTTAAGAATATTTCTAAACTTTTTTTTCAAAGGGTCTAGCCTTGTTTATAATTGCTTAAACATTTTTAGTCTTAAAATTTGCCTTAACCCTTCTTTTTTTAAAAAAGAAAGTAGTAATAATCTCCCTATTTGCAGTCTCTCGCCTTTCCCCAAGATGTAAATAAACCAGCATATAAGTGCACTTTTAACACTGTAGAAATAAAAATTAACTCCTCTGTACTATTGTTCCAGTACCTAGTATTGGCTTCCTGATTATAAAATCTATATTTTATTAAAAAATTATTCAGTAATCCTATAAGAAACACTGTCAGTGCAATTCTATAACTGCAAGCCAATCTGCTCAACTCCTGTTCTCGCAAACCCAAACTGCTCACTGAAGTTATCAAGTGCTGTGTTCTTAAGGGTCTGGAAATCCCCCAAGATATGGGGATTTTACACATTGGGCTCCTGATAACAGTAATTACAGTCTGGTGCAAAATTCTGCTATGCATTGATTGACATATAGATTCCTTAAGAGCCTGATCCTGGAAGAGGCTGAACACTCAGAATTCCCACTGAAATTATTAAATGCTGTAGGTACAGAGCACCAATCAGGATTAGTCCCTAAAGTTGCAGTGCCCCAGCTGTTTGCAAATTACTAAGAAATGCACTCAATTTTTATCCATAGGACAAGTTTAAATACAGAATTACTGTAATTTTTATTTAATGAAAGAATTTGGAGATCTTTTAAATAAATTCAAATCATGATCTGAATTTTTTTTTTTTTGGAATGTCCATTGTGTTCTGGTTAGGAAACAAAGGGAGCATTGCAACGCTAACAGCTTTAAAAGGCATGAAACATAACCAAGCAGAACGCACAGATCAGTGGCAAATACAAGTGGAAAAACTAAACAAATCACTGTTACAGTTTTCTGTAAATTTACTTTTCTTTAAAACCACAAATTCATAAAAGATTAAATCCATCTGCAGGACATAGAAAAGAAAAACCCTGTGGAGTAGGGCTGCTGAGAGCTAGAGATTATAGGCTGGTTCCTTTTCCTTGTTATGGAAGAGTCCTTATTCTACCAGTCCGGTTTGATGTCTTCTAAAAGAGAAACCAGAGCCAGGTTCAAAATCACACAATGTCTTTTGGTATAAAACACTTCAATAATGTCTGTGGCTGACAGTACTCAAAGCAGGAATTTATTTCAAGTCCCTGAACTAAATTTCCTCCCTGTTTAGTGACTACATTAGACCTTTAAGAAAAGGAAATGCTTTGAATAAACGGCATATTTCCTTTTGGGAGAGTCTGATTTTAGTAAGCTTTGGTGAATCTCAGGTTCATTAACTTGGTTATCATTACAAATAAAGAGCAGCAATTAGACGACAACTCTGAAGAATCTTTTCCTCTACACAGCATGTTTTCATGCCCAAGGAATCCTCACACAGCATACACGTTGTCACCTTCCCTTAATAAAATGATCTAGGTTACTCAGTATTTAAAAACCACCGCATACTGAGGTCTTGAAGTGTTAACACTTTCAGGCACCTAAAAGCACTATGAAAACAAAAAGACTTGATTAGTTAAAAACCTAGAACAAGAATAAAATCTGGAGAAAACAAACTTTTAATACATACAGGTACAAATAATTTGACTGTAAAACTACCATTCCATTAACTTTTGTTAAAGACCAAGTAGGTTTTTGTAGGAAAAAGTAGTATTTCTTTTACTAAAGTAACAATAGTTGGAAAAACAGGCACGCTTTTATGATATACAATCCCTAGTTCAAAGAGGAGCAGCAATATTAAACATTAATTGAGAAGCATCTGTTGGAGTTTAACCTGATGGAGTTTAATGCAATGGGAGAGAACTGTCAGGCCCACAACAGTTCTCATGATCCACCAGTCCCATGAGAGTACCCAAGTGAACTTCAACACAAGAGCAAATGATCAAAAGGAGCTACTCCTGTGATGTCAAAACAGCCACAGGCCACCTTCAGCTCGCAAGTCAATAATGAGAAACACTCAGTTATGGGTGGCAGGTGACTTTCACAGCACTGCTGTGTGTCCTCTCTCCCTGACTGGCTGCGTTGGGAAGGCCGGCGGGAAGCTCTCCCCACTGCAAACAAGACTGGGTTTAGAGCCCAACTCAATTTTCCAAATGCCACATTCTCACCCAGCCACTCAAGCCTGTGATGAGTTATGGACCCCTCTGCGTTCTCTTGGGAACAACAACCTTCTCCTCCCCTTGGCTCCCCTCTGCAGCAGCAGACAGCTCCACCAGGTTGCTGGCCAGGGAGCACAGCGGAGGCAGTCCAGAGGAACTGCTCCACATGCACATTTAGCTTGGCAGCTGCAACTCTGCTTCCAACCCCATTGTTACAAGTCTGTTGTTGTGATGTATTCATGAAAACTTGCCAGATTTTTCCAACTAGTGTATAGCAGAGATTGTCTCTGCCCACAGAGCTTGGTCCACTCGGGCTCCCTGATAATCATGGTTATAGCAACACTAACATTCAAAACAGAGCGCTCAGCTTCCACAGTAATACCTTTACTGACAAAGCATATACCTGTAGAAGCACTTATTGTTACCTAATTATTAACACCTTTATAATGAAATATTACAGCATAGTTTAAGACAGAAATTTTATTTAGAGACTATTCAGTTGCTAGAGTGGAGATAAAAGCTGCCAACAAAGCAGCTCAGATTTGACAGTGACAAGCATTTATAAAATAGGGAATCATTATTCATGGTTCCAAATACTAAAATCCTGTGTAAGTTAAAAAAAAAGTCTAATAAAACTTAGTATCAACTTGATTCTTTTGTATTTGTACTTTGAGCTCCACACTCAACTACCAAACTGACAGAAACATATTTTTAAAAATAAAGAGTTTGTGAGGCTTAAAACAAGCAGACACTTCTATTTTTGATAAAGTTATGAAAACAAACAGCTGAAAAGCTCTGCAGTAATCTCACTTTACATAGAGCTGACACAAAATTAATGGTTTGTACTCTCAGGTTTCCCCATGGGATCTAGGCAACAGATCCCAACAAGTTCTGCTCCTTGAGCAGTGTGTATGTTATACTGACACGGGAGCAAGACGTTAAAACAAAACCAGTTTTGCACTGCAGAACAGTTTGTCACTGGCAGTTGGATGACACTGTCACACAGTGGAAAATGCCACTCCCTAGAAGTATGAAGAAACTTTTTACTTTTTTTCCCTTCAGAGTAGTTCTTCCATACATATATTACTTTGCATTCAGCAGTAAGAGAAAAAAAAAACCTGTTTGGCAGTTAATCTCAAGATATGAGTGATTTAGAGTATTTTGAATGGGCATACAGTAGTGGGTTATCATTACTATTCTTTTCCTGTGTCTACACAGCAGAAACTAATCAGCACAAGCATTTGGAGTGACTATTCAAGAATAATTTATCCAGATTACATAACAGAATTCTAAGACACTGGCTGTACAGAAAAATCCTCTGGGTTACTTGTGACTATACCTCACTGAGGTGGGAAACATTTTCACACTAAGGAACTTGGTATTAAATTCCTGATAAAGTATTCAACTTGGAGAATCAGATAGTAGGGGCCATATTAAAATAAACCAGCGTAGCAGAGGGCTGGATCAAAAAAGCTAAGTTACAGCATTTATTATCATTATCTAACTCATAGCCTGTTTAAGAAGAACTCCCATTACACATGAGTTAGTTATGCTTTCAGATTAGTTTCTCTGAATAGTCAAGAGCCTCATCTTCTCTGTCCTGTTTCTGCTCCCTTTGCTGCTTCACTTGTGGCCTGTTTTTAAATGCTGTCCCTCCTGTGCCAGTGTGGGGACTCTGCTGTGCCATCTTGCTCAGCAGGAGAAGTTAGATCGAAAAACCAACAGAGATCTGCTGCTGCTGAGCCTCTATCACCAAAGCAACAGCCAGTGAGCAGCACATGAACCAACCGAAGCCGAAACACAGGTGGTGGTGATAAACAAGCAAAAAATTTGTTCATAATTCTTGGAGGGGAAAATAGCTGTAAAAAAATTACATGAGAGGAGAAATCTAGTATTAGTTCACCAAAAGGCAGCTTCTATAAAGAACTGTATTCATAAAGAAATTGTATTTTAAATTTTTATAGTATAAAATGCTTCAAAAGTGCTTACGGACTACTTAAGTACACTTTTTTAAAAGCAACTTACTTGTCTGTTGTGTACTGGGTTTGATGTACTCGAAGGACTGGATTGTGACAAAGCTACACTGCTATTTTTTCCAATCTGAAAAACATTAATTGAGCAGTATTGAGAGGCATATTTGTCAGGTGAATTCAGATGCTGGCGATGGCCTTTCCTTCCCTGTGTAACGCGGTACTAATCGCCTTGCATTTGGAACACAGGTATTTTGTTACTGCAAAAGATACACTTCAGATAGAATCATCATTATCTCTCAGAGCCTGTATACTTTAAATAGACTTAAAAGGCACACAAATACTGTTACAGGTCAAAAAATAACACAGAAAACAGCTACTGAGGGAATATAAACTGTAAGCCCCCCACCTCTCTAGACTGAATTACTGGTTTCTCTAGTTACTAGAGTTACTTAGAGCAGCTATTCAGAGAGCACAGAGTGCTCCAGGTCATGGGATCCTCCCCAGGAGACCCTCCCCACTCCTGGGGAGCCTAAACCAAGTGGCCAAGCACCAGAGCATGCCCTAAGTTATTCAACTTTTTTCCATATTACAAGAACCAAACTCCAGAGGTTCAAATTTGCATTTGTATCCATGTACTGCATCAGAGAATTTCTTTGGGAATGAGTATAAATTGTACTACACATACAAACATTTTAAAAGTACTTAGTTACAATAGTGCAATATTCCATCCACTTGTTTCAATGTTTGTGAGTTTATAGCACTCTGCAAGAGCAGCCTGTCATAGGTTTTTCTACAATGACCTGTAAACATGGTGTAGATATTTCTGTTGTGATACAAGAAGGGACACAGCTGTTGAGTCAGAGAAGTAGTTCCTCAGGGGTTACAAGACTGATAAAAATTAATCATGGACACCTGTCTGCAAATGGCAGATGACTGCAGTGTGAACAGTTGTTTACAAAGTCACTGATTTCAATTAATATAATTTTAATTCTTTGATGGAGAGGTAGCAAGGACCTGTCTCCCCAGCAGTGAGAAATGCAGTAGCCAGTTTCTTTCTGGCTTGGTGGGGCTGTGGCACTGGCTGGCAGGGCCCTCACCAGAGCAGCTTTCTCCTTGCCTTCTGCAGCATCGTTTGTTATTCTGCCATTTCACGGACAGAGTGGGAGGAAGCCTCTCTCTTCCTCTCCACACCTGCCCTTTCTCACACAGAGATTGTTTGAAACAGTGTTCTCTGTTCACATTCTATGGAGAATAAATGTTTAAAGTTTTTATTTACAGCCAGTTTTGAAGGTGCTCCCATGGTGAACGAAGATTAAAATGAAGGACCTTTGCCTGTCCTGCTCCCTTCAGCTTGTTTTGCCTGTCACAGCTGTTCTCTAGAGGATAACATTCTTCAACTACAAATCTTGACTAAAGATACACAACCTTTTCTCTTTCCTGTTCATTCAGAACTTGGGGACACACCTGCAAATCCTTCTTCTCTGCATACACCATTACAGCATTCATAAACCCCTTGATAATAAATACATGTCCTCCTTTTAAAGGGACAAATAGTCACACAGGCTGAACAGGTACAGCACTCTGAAATGAAAGAAAGCTTCCCAGATGTCTTGGGTCTTTAATGATGGGAAATGCTATTTTAAAAGTATAAGTGGGAGGCCAAAACTCAAATACTTTTTTTTTTTTTCCCAGAGTCTTTTAGAAATGAAATGTACTTCAAAACCCAATGGTTAACACTTCCAGTTACTATCTATCCAGTTTACAGTTGAATTAAATAGGAGAACTATACCTGAGCCTATTCCCCATTGCTGTGTTCTTAGTCACTTCAATTTGCCCTATTATGTGAAGGAACAGCAGCAAGATTTTAAGCCATGCCATTTTTTGGGTGGGATTTTTACTGTAATTGCATTTCTAGAAGACAGCAAGTCAAACAGCACAGCTTAAAAGGGAATTTAGGTATTGTACTCTCCAGAGCTTCAATAAACACATGTAGAGTATGTAATATATTTGACCCATATGCTTAAATGGGTACAAATTCCATTTATGTTGTATTGCAGACAGTATCCTTGTCACAAAGACAATTAGCTGCCAGCCAGACTTCTGCAATACAATTAACTCCATTTTACATCCTATTTCTGACTACTGCTATAGCTCCAAAAACCAGCAGTATAAGAGGAAAGTCTGACCAACTTTTACATATATACATACATATATGCACCTGGTCTCACATATACATATATATAAATACATATATATATATAAACACACACATATACATAACATACATATATATAACATGTCTAAATATCTGTATATTGTAACACTTATTACAAGTATTTAGTCTCTTACTTAAGAAAAAAATAATAGTCAGAATTACATTTTTAAAAATATTCAGCAAAGACCTCTGATTAATTTTTTGTGGTTTATTTATTTCTGTCACTGTGCAACACGATGAATTACATCACAAATTGAAAGAGGAATGACACACAGGAACAGATCTGATCCAGAGGGAGCTCAGAATATGAACTCAGAACCTCCTCTGTAAGATTTCCTCTCACTGCACTAGCTACAGATCCAGTCTATATCCTGTGAAAAGATGATACAATCCATTTCCTATTACCCATGTTTCTACCAAAGTACTAATTTGTACTTACTTTTTCTTTCCATTTGACACCTTAAACCTCAGGGCAATTTAATCTTTTTGGGCACACACATTTCAATATTCAGATTGTGTGACAGAAGAAAGAATTTACAGCAACTTCCGCTGACTTCAGTTACTTGAAGATCAGTTCTGATTGCCAGATACATTTAAGAGGCTTACAGTAGAAAGACAATGCCACTCCCCATTTTAAAAAGCCAAACAAGTAATCTCTGTTGCACCTCTGCTGGAAGTAGGAAAGAGAAAATATATCTGCTAGGCCATTCTTTGAGACCTTCATTCTGTCTCCTATACCAGCTTTAAGATTCATGTATTCCTTTTTTCCCCTCCCATTTCTGCCATATTACTTAGGGATTGCTTTGCCCTTACCATCTTTTCCAAATCTCACTTGTTTTAATGTGCAATATTCTTAGGAAGAGTTTAAAAAAAAAAAAAATTCCTAAGCTATCTTCTCTGGATTCTCTGAGCTATCCTATTTTATATGGCTTTGTCCTCCAGACACCAGGGCCAAGTGTTGTTTTGTGTGCACTGCACACGGCAGCAGAATGAAACAGTAGATCACTAAAAGACTGTACTGGCAGTTTTCCCACCAGATCCTACTTCACATATACTTTTGTCCTTATATAGCACCACTGAAAGAAGAGCCAAAGCTCTGTTGCTATCAATGAAGCAAGTGTGTGTAACCTTATCTGCTGCACTAACTTCAATATTCTGTGAACATATGTACACTGAAAAAGGTAACTAAATGTCCACTAAAGGTCATCTGGTTAAGATCTCAGTTTCTTAATTGTTCCAGTTTTAAACAGAAAACAACATCTCTGAGGTCAGGCACCTCAGACTCTCCCCAGGAGACAGGTAGATGTGCTTTACAGAAGCGATATGAACGAGAGTTGCGTAACATTAGGAAATGAACCAGCAACAAGTTTGGGAAAAGAAATAAACAGAAATTCTGACTCTCATCTTCCTGTTTCAACAACACAATTTATTTCAGAGAGATGAGAATTAAGAAAAATGCTTTTTCTAAAAATTTTTTATCCATTCTGGACATTCAATTTTACTTTCAGAGATACAAATAGCTACTTTAATAATTGAATAAAAAAATCCCATAAAAATATTTTGAGAAAGTATATATATATATAATTTTTAAACTCTCAAAACATCTTTCTATGACTGATACAAAACAAATACAAATATGTTTCTGTATTAACCTAGAAAGTAAGCTGTGTGATGAAGACCCATCTGAAGCAAATGTGGTATTTTCTTTTCAGAATGCATGAAATATTTCAAGGATGTCAGACATGATCTGCAAAAAAATAACCGGAAGAGTCCCTTACCTGCCGAGAGATGGAGCTGCTTGTAGGATCTGGCACCGCAGAAATAAGGTTGGCAGTGCTCTTTCTATGAACACTATTCATACCAGGCATTTTAGTGATTTTACAGGCTTTGCTACTAGAACTAGAGTTTTTACGTTTTTTTCCTTCTGATTTGTCAAAAGAAAGGGGTAGAGAAGACACTGCATTATGTGCTCCCAGGGAGTGGTCCCCTGAGTGGTGCACGAGAGAAGATACAGACAGATTAGAAGAGTCAATACTGCTCACTACCATGCTCATGTGTTTCACTGAGTCTGTTGAACTACTTGACAATGAAGTCCGTCCTGAGGGCTCCGATTTGGCACTGAGTGGGCTTGTTCCATTATTGGTATTGTGCACGGACACACTGTTATAGGAGGATGTCGCCTGATAGGAGTTCAACGTTGAACTGGGGTTCAGGACACAGTTCTTTTTGTGAGACCCTGAAAATGAAGATGAGGAAGATGTCTGCAAAGATAATGAGGATGATGATGACGATGAAGACGACGACTGCGGCTTTTTCTTTTTGTTACTTGAAGACTCATCACTCCGAGATGACAGGTCTTTGACTTTTGAGGATTTGCTGGTTTTTGTTTTGGATGGCTTGTGGGATGGGGAAGGGATGACTGCTGGCACTGGTGACACAGCTGATGGTGCCTTAAAAGTTGAGTCCATGATACTCAGGCTTGCAGCCACGTGAGGAAAAGCCGTGGTGTGCGACATAATGGAATTTGTCTCTGCCGTTGTCACAAAGGCTGCATTCGATAACATGGCTGATGTCATTATGTAAGAAGAAGTGATTCTTGAGCTGATAGGTGTTGAAGGAATATACACTGCACTGGGGTTGCTGAAGGGCTGTAAGACTGATGCTGGAAAAGGAGTGGAGACGTGTGCTGCTGGAGAAGGCATGGGACTGTCTGCCGCAGGAGGAATTTTCCTAAACAAAAAAGGAAAGGAAAGAAAAAAAAAAAAAAAGAAGAGGTATGTAAAAATTCCATCCAAACAATGCAAATAGGAAATAATTTCCATTAACTTATTCAAAAGGGCAAACCTATTTCATTATAATTTTGATGCCTATTCTATTCTATTAAACACATACAGCAATTAAATGCACAGTAATACAATTTAAACCCATTATTACAAATTTAATTTCCTTTTTCCTTCTCTTAGTTTACCAAACAATTAAAAAATGCAAATAAAATGCCTGACAGTGGCATCTATACATATCCCAGTCACTATGTTTCATTAACTGCTTCAGAAGTTCAAGTTGCGGAACAGTTTCAATATCAACCTAAACTCATAGGTTAGATTTCATTAAGGTAGTAAATGAGCCAGTCAGGGGGGTTGTGAAGCACTTAATCATTTAGCCTAAAGAGGAAAGATCATCCCTTTCCAAATGCAAGGCTATTCCCAACAGCTCATTTGAGAGCTGGTTAGATGGAATTAAATAGGTAAATTATTGATTAATTTCCACTGATGTTGAAAAATTGACAAAATATTAAACAGAGCTTGATAAGCTTTATAAACAGCTGAATACTCCTTTGAGAAGAAAATATAATATTACCTGTGAAATTGGTAGGATGTATTCAAATTCCTTTCCGTTCAGCTATCATCTATTATTTTATCTAATGTGGTGTTATCAAAGAACCAGACCTTCCTAATCTCTCTTGGAAAACTATTATGTGAGCTTTTCCTATTATTTAGACTTAAATTTAGTTCCCAGTTTAATCCTATTTCTCTTTTCTAAGAAGCTGTACAGCTCCATAACTCTGCCCATGTTATCCTCACTACTGACACCTTTGCCATTTTTAAAGGCTTACTCATGCCCTGGCAGAGGTATGATAAAAGAGCAGCCCTGGGTGTGCTGTTTTATCATAAATCAAATCCTAATCACAAGTGTTCTCTCCAGGTATTCCTCCTATGGAGACTGTTGGACAGAACACTGTTTATGGCACAGTTACACAAGGGATTACATACAGTCCATGCCGCCAGGAATGAGGAAGTCCTACTGCCTGCCACTTGCGATGCAAACAAAGCTGCCCATCAGAGCTGTCCTTCAGGTTTCTTTTAAAGAAGGGCCAACAATTCCTACCTACCTCTGCAAAGTACTTTGAGAATTAGGGATAAAAGCACTTTGTTAATGTTACAGTTCTGAGAACACGGCCCTGCATCCCTGTACCTCTGGCCACAGCTGCAGAGCTACAGCATAGCAGCCTCACACCCAGCTCTGCTTGAGGAGCACAAGGAAAGGTCAGTCCAGGGAGGGCTGAGGACAGCAGAGGAAGAAAACAGGGGTTAGGCATGGTCAGCTTCCTGTGTTATACAGACAAGTGAGTATGGCTGGAGCTCATGAAAGTATTAGAGATTACATGAACTGCTAAAATTTGGGAAAACTTTTAACACCAGATTTGGTGGGAGCAGGATAAGGCCTGTTTACTTCTGGTATCAAATAACTACTAGAGAGGTCTTGTTTTCTGTACTAGTTTGTACTAGTAGTGGTACATGTTTTTTCAGATACCCAAGCATCTTCTTTCCTGACAAAGCCAATAGGTAACAAATTTTAATCTTCCTGTATTAGGAAACTAAAATATATTTATTTGTGCAAGGTGACAGACACTAGTTTACAAACTTACACAGCAAATTGAGCTCTGAACAGACATGAAACTGGCCCTTTTACAGCAGAAGCAACCATTTCCAAACTATATCTCCTAGCACAATGGCACCGTTGTCATTAAGTTACCAGGTTAGTCAGACAAGCCAAGTTTTAGTGCTTAAAAATATATAAATTTAAATAAAAATCAAACCTTGTTTATCTAATGGCAGCATCCAATGAATATAACACAGTCCTGATAATAAACAGTGACACGAAACACTGCACTTTAGCATCATTAGACTGGAAGAAGAATGCATATTCTGTAGCAGAATACCCCCAAAAGATCAATCCTATGTGCAGATGCCACGAACTTTTAATTTTTTTTTATAAGAATTAACATCTCTTTTAGAAGTGCAGTCTATTTCAATGGATCTGTGTAGTGAAAGCCTCTAGTGCTTGGAACCTGCATATGTGATAGAGAGGTGCTTCAACAGTGAGTAATAATCAAAATTTTAAGATCCCAAAGGCAGGAAGGGCACTATGGATTAAAAACCTATCATATTCCATCTTACACACAGACAGATGTGCACCAAGTTCCTTATTTACAACTCATGAATCTAGCACAGCAAAGCCTGAATGGGTGATACAGGGGCATGATAAAGGCATTAATTCCAAGCAAAAATCTGGATTCTTAGGGACTAGAAAGAGTCCTAAATCTGGCAGAAATTTACATCTGACTAGCAGACTGTTCTGTTGGGCTGTATATTCCTTAACAGAGAAGATTTGCACACATGTTATTGCTATACCCTAATACAGTGGTAATTTTACAAATGCTGGCCATGGAGTGTTTTATTTAAAAATGTAAATTTCCCACTAAGTGTAAAAATCCCACTTACTTCCACATCTGGGAGTTCAAGTGTTTTTCTACCATGGAGTTCAGTGCCAATCGAAAATGGTCCCATCTTCTGTCAAAGACATAGTACCCTCTTCCCATTAATCGACTGCCATATGAACAGAACTGAAAGAAAAGGTATTTCAATGTTGCTCATAAAAAAGTATTTCTACGTTATGAAATATTTATTGGTAGGTAAAGGAACACCAATGTAATTTGTATCATGCATATAAAACTTCTTTTAAAATGTGGTTTTCATTATCTACAGCATAAATATTTTTTTAAGAATTGTTAAATATGTACATAATATTTCACCTTAGTGTAAAGTATATTTCATACTTCATTAACAATTCAGTGCCACAGAAAGAATGTAACTGCTAAGCTACTTTTAAAGAAAAAAATCTTACTGCCTCAGAAAGACTGTGTCTTAAATCTCATAATTGCATGACTAATAAAAATATAACTAAAGAAGAAAAAAAGTGCAATGGGAACATCTTTAGTATCTACTTAATAAACAAACCCCTAACATTTCAGTATAAAAGTAAATTTTCATCCATGGCATCTGTGCTACAACAGAACATGGGATACACTCTTCACAGTGCATGAAAACCAACTGGAGTAGTATTTTGAGAATTCTGCAGAGCTCAGGAATACTTGCACCACTTCATCTGGAGAACTTCCTGGCAAGTCCTACTACACTGAAATGTTACAACCAGGAATCTGCTCTTGCTTCAGCTCAGTCTTACTCATCTACATGATGCAGAAAACTGCTGCAATGCCTGTTTGTAGGAGAGAAACCTGTTACAAATCATCCATTTACAAACAAGACAGCTGTCCACATACAAGGGAGCCAGTCACACCAATTCTGGCTGATGGCAGAAGCAATGATGTAGAAGAGCACCCGTTCACAGCACTTAGCTCAATGGACAGCAAGTGGTGACTGCAACTGCTCATTCTAAGTCTGTTTCATGACAAGGTTAAACGGGTTAATTAAAACAGCACCTAAGTTGACAAGCTAGCCTCACCTACCACTAACCTCAAGTACCACCAAGAAGCAATTTAAGTAGCTACTGACTTTCCCTCTGAGCAGTTATTACCACCTGGCCAGGAGAGGAACTTCATAAGAGAAACAGTCTACTTGAATATGAAATTCAGCAATTTAGCATGAACTGGAGGTGAGTTACACCATGTTTTCCAGCTTCACACTGATACGGACTAAGAACTGGTTTCACTACCAGTAACTGTTTCAGTTTTGAGAGATGCTAGGATTTCAGAGACCAGATGAGTCAGTGGGTTTGCCTTGAAAGAGAACTAGGATCCTAAAGCAAAATGGCTATTGACAGCCACGCCTCACTGCTGAGGCATGTACAAGAACTGGCTGCACTCAGATTATTTTTTGAATTCTGTGGGCAGCCATGCAGTGAACCTTTATTTAATTCATAGAGAAGCTGTCAGCAAAATCAAAGTAGCATATAACAGTACCAAGGAAACAGGAGGTTTCTGCATATCATAGTATTATGTGGACTACAGTAATTCTTGTTTTCTCTGTAAGAACCAAATACAGATTTCATCTGACAGTCATTTAATGTTTGGGTCATTCTTTTTCCTGGTGTCTGATAGTAGCAAGTTCTCTTCTGCTCTAGGGAACACAAACAATGCTACCAGTTATCACAATGTTTGTTTTATTCTGCATATCGTATAGAAAACACGTAAGTGTATTCCTTGGCTCAATTTTTATGAGAATCAACTCCTAAGAACTTCAAGAGTTCTTCCACGGCTTCTTGGCTTGAACAGTGTAAACAAATTCACACTGCATAGACAATACTACAAAGCAGCTTTTACTACTTACCAAGAAATTTCTCACTAACACAGGATAAAGACAAAACCAGCTGCTCAAACACATACTTGAGCCACCAGAACCTTTCCATTTTGAGATGAATGAAGTTTCTAAGTCCACACACACTCACATAAATTACATTTAATTACTGCTTTAAACCAGACTACAGAAATGAATGGAGCACTGTACTAGTTTTCTGCTACCAACTGCAAGGTAGCTTTGTAAGAGCTGCAACAACCAAGAGAATATCTGCTCATGTCACATTTAAAGCAATGCAGCTTTCCTCAGTTTAGCAGAACTGCACCCAATTTGAGACTACTGAAAGGACAATCTAAAAATAGAATTTCTGATTTTCTGCTGCCCATCTTGTCCTACATCAATGTAATATGTGTACTGACCAGCGGTCTCTTCCTACCTTATCCCATCCTTACTCTTTTCTATTAAAATTTCTATTAAATATTTTTTCTCTTTAGAGCAATTTTCAGAAAGTAAGGTCTTCATTCCTTACCTTCTTATTAAATTACTGATTAGTTCTCCCCTCCCTAATTATGAAAGAACAATGGCAAGGCATGCCAGAGACTGACACATACCCCAAGAGGTCTGGGATGGTGTCCAGAAAAATGACAGTCTAATTTCTCAGATTCTTCAGCTCCTTCCGCTTCCCCTTCATCACTGGACAATCTGCTTGTGATATCTCCTCCCATGGAAGGCAGTGGCAGTTCTGGTACATACCCACTGTGGTTTGAAGAACTGTTGCTGTTTATGCTATTTGCAGATGAAGGTCTAGAAGGAGAATATACATTTAAATCATCAGCGTTCAAAGGCTCTACAAACCTACCTGCTGGCATCAAGCATCAAAGCAAATGATGCTAGAAATTATCACTGTAAACAAGGACAGTAAAAGACACTGAACAGCTGACACTTGGTCCTATGAGAAACATATTGTGGGGCTGTTATCAAGTTAAGGTTAACAGAAGCACCCTTCTATTGCCTGAAATTTTAAATGTTTCATGAAGGTGGCTTTCAGATCTTGAGAGAAATAAAATATATTTAAAACACAAATAAAAATCAGGTATATAAAATCTTCTTACATTGAACCATTAGTCTGCTACTTGATTAATCCCAAGGGTCCAGTTACAAAAATCCTACTAAAACTGGTGTACTAAATATAAGAGCATTTATCTGCTACCCCCTCTACAGATAGATTAGTGAGTGAAATAACTGGGAGAACTCCTCACAGCATGTAGGTTTTCTTTACCTTTGTCTAAAAGGCAATAAAACAAAGTAGGAATGTCTTTGCACCACAGGGTATGACGGTGCCTTGCATTTTCAAAGTAGTTTGAAAACAGATTAGATTAGAACCGGGGGTGGAAAAGGTTCTCAATTACAGTCTGTACGACCCAGTATGTATGGAGAGCTCTGATGCTGGAGGAGACGTTCGCACTGGGCAAATCAGTGGATGATCTTGTCCAGTCTCAGGGATCCATGTTCTCAGGCCAGAGCAGTCCCCGAGGTGCGGGCAGGAGCCTCTCGTGCCCGGCGCAGGGACTGCTCGGTGATGCAGCGGCTCAGGAGCAGCTGCTGCCCGGCCGTGCGAGCGCCCCATAGCCCCAAGGGCCCGGCCCGGCCCCGCGGCGGCACCAGGGTCTCTGCCACCGCCGGCGGCACGGCTGAGGGCTGCCGACCCCCACAGATGGGCCACAAGGCTTCCAGGGCTGCTCTGAAACCAGGCAGGACAGCCCAACAGAGGCACTGCGGCAGAAATACAAATGCGGACTGTACAAACACAACGCCTGACTGCTAAAATCCTCCTCCTCGGGTACTGCTACCTCTGCAATATCTGCAACTGACTCTCATGGAATTGCACTCCACTTCTGCTACTTCGACTGCAACACCTACTAAATCCCATTTTTACCTGTCTGTCTGTGCTCCTCTCTATGGAAGGACTGTGTAAGGCCACTGCTTTTACAAGAATTAGGCAGAGAGGCCTAATTCATCTGTGGGTATTCTTTTACTGTCTGTTCTCAAACCCTGCAAGGCCCACCTCCGCCACAGTAGGAATGAAATTCATTCAGGCTTGGTGGCCACACAGAAAACATTGGAAATAGCTGTCTCTGTAAGACCTGAGGTAGCAAATACAAGAAATATCTCTTTGAAATAAGAACTGTCGAAGTAGGAAAGTCCCAAAATGAGCAAGGTTTCTGCAAAGAAATGGATGATGGAAAAATTTAAATATGAACAAAGCCTACTAATTTAGCTCCGTGCACTCCAGCCAAAATTAGTACCAAAAAATCCCACAAATAAAACATACGGGAAGTTTTCCAGAGGATAATTAAAATTCAGTAGATCAAATACTTCACACAGTTTTTTGCAAAAGGATGCCTACAGAAGTCTTCATTGTCCTTTTGAAGACTGTTTTTGTCCTTTCTAAGAAAAATCTTCAAAACAAGGGAAGACATGCTATGGACAGCTCCATATCAATAGTTTTAAATCAGCACTAAATTACACCTCTTTTTTACAACAATTCAATTTATGTAATTGGAAAAGTATTTCTGGAGAAAAATTCTATATAAATGTGCAGAATTATACCACTAATAGCTACACTGATTCACGTAAACAGACTTTTATTCTCAAGTGTGACTGAATGACTTGAATATAATCTTTCCTAATTATTACTGATCATTTTAGCAAAAAAATGCAGTTAGTCTGAGATTCTGAGCCAAAGGTGGACACTATTCCTTTCGTCATTGCCAATTACATCACAGGCTACCATGGACAGAGTTCAGTTAACGTAAGCTAGCAGAAATTCTTATATTAATATGTTTATTGTGCAACAGCCTAAAGAAGTATTAAATGCTTATAAAATGAGCTGTACGAAAGTCTAAGAAATTTCTTACAGCCCCTTCAGAACACAATATTCCACACTGGAGAACTGCTTACCTTGGAAGTACAGAATTTGGTGGCCTAGATTTTGCAGGAGATGTTACTTTAGATTCTTGCCCAGAGTTCACTGAAGATCCTGAAAGAGAATCTTGTGCTGGTGTGGGCTGGCTCTGATAGCTTTCCCTTGCAGATTGTGGATGCTCTTTGTCTTTTGCGACTTCTTTTTCCCTGGATCGAGCTTTGTGTTCAGCTAGAAGGATGTCAAACTGTTTTTTACGGCCTGGAACTGCTCGTCGATGATTAAGTGAATGAGTCTAAAAATAGGGTGGTTAAAAAGCATTTGTGTGTGCATGACATTGTTTATGAGTCCTCTAAACTTCTGATACACCACTACTCTAAAAGATAAAATCTACTTCAAACAACTCTAGCCACAGTTATGGAAATAAAGCTGCCATTCCACATTATCTTTGATATTTTATAAAGTTATTCTTAAGAAATGCCATTATCAAGGCTGAAATTACTTTTTGCAACAATTTTTATATAATAGAGACTATTGACTTACCTTTTCCAAGATGGAAAATAGAATTCCAGTAATTGTAAGATATTAAGAAAATCATTGTAGCTTTTAACTTACAATGAAAAACTGATTTCATTGGATTGAAAAACATGAATACATTTTAAAGCAAATTTAGCTGATCATCTCTACTGACAAGCAGCACATACACATACAAATGTTCATTAGAAATGTCTCACATTGCAGCTTTCTGACACAGGAGTTATTACCATCACAAGGGCAGCCTCCAAGTAATTTATTATACAAAAATATGGTAAATTTTTTTTTTTTTACTAAAAGCTGACTATACTTCAAAATTGTTGCACACATGAACCAAAAAAGAAATGTTTAAAATAACACTTGGGCTTCTACATGAAACGTTAATGCTTTTTGCATAATAAAATGACAAGAAAAAAATCTTTTTAGAAATATCAGTGGAATAATGCAGATGCTCTGATTCAAAGAAACAGAATTACACAAAAGAATTACCTGAAGACAGCGCCTGAATACCATACCCATTGTCTGTAAGACAGGAGCAGGTATGACCTCTCAAACTACTGTGGTAGGATTTAAACTATAACAAAGCATCTGATATTTTATCTTCTAAGAAAAATACCTTGCAGGTGAGTGATCTTGTGCAAGGTTTCTTTGTTTCAGGATCCAGTACTCCACAGTGCTTATTTGGGTCAAATTCTCTTTCTGTTTGATAGGAGAATGGGAAATGAGAAAAAAAAATAGATTATTACAGAAGTTTTAACCAGAGTAGCTTATAATTTTTATCTGTTAGAATTTAATTTAATCAGGCTCAGCCTGAACCACTGATCCCAACCCCAGCATCCCATAACATGCTATGTGCATCATTGGTACAGTTGTGCATTTTTTTGTCCTTGCACGTTTAAAACCATTTAGAGCAGGATGTCAGCCAAAGACTTCATGGAAGTCTGCTTACAGTGGAGTGGCCCAAACAAAGGACCAAGCCAAATCCCCGTGCCTTCAGTTCCCTCACTAACTCTGGCTGCTTCTGAGGCTATAAAATAGAGCATTTGCAGCTCTGGCTCCAGAGCTGGGCTAAGACATAAATGGTATCACAAGCGCTGTAAACAACATTTTTCTGACTTAGAAACCCTAGAAAACAACTCATGGTTGTTTACTGGTGGCATTTTAAAAATAAAATTTATCTAAATCTGTCCCCTAAATCTTTATAAAAATAACATGTATGTTAGTTTTTATTTCCCCATGTAAAGGAAGGGATGGAATTTAAAGTTTGCAGAGATTATGAGAAAAGGCATTTACACAAGTTCTACTCATGATTAACATTAAAAAGGCATTATTATTTAATATGCTGTATCTGCATATTTAATTTCATTAATATTTTAGTAGTCCTATACCACTGATAGCATCACTTCCTTTAGGTTATGTTAATATAATTTTAGGGTTTGCACTAAGTGCTGTAGCAAAACTATGGATATACACTTTTCAGTTTATCCATCAAAATCCTCTACCATTACCTTCACACACCTTGACAAATTATGGTGTAATTGGCAGACTGGCTTGCTTTTGTTTGGTAGGGGAATATTAACTATTTGTCTAATCCTATTTTAACCATACAGTGGTGTTATATTCAGATAAACATCCTGTACTCAAATACAACATTTAATCAGAGGATTTAAAAATTCTTTATAAACAAACAAGTGGGAGCTAAGAGGAAGACAGTGATTCTCAGCTGTGTTACAATGTTATGACAGCATCACAGCAAGTAGAACAGCTGGAATAAGAAAAGTAAGAACAAGTAGCTTATGTTAGCAACTAGCCTCCAAATACCACAATTTCTAGCAGTTTTATGTATTCTGCTACCTAGACTTAAAAATGCTTATGCAAACATTAAATGGTTATATTATTAACCTATTATCAGAGCCATACAAAAAAAGTGAGCTTGGAAAAGACAGCTAACACAGGGTTTTTTTTTTTTTGTGAAATACGTTATAGGTAGTTGTAGTTTTTTTTGGCATTTAGAACACAACAGAAACACAAAAGTAGCTGTGTATGACTCAATATAATAACTATTTTTTTCTGCTTAAGAGATGAAAACACATGTCCATGAACTAAAGGAGTTAGTTATTCCTGGGGTTAGAGTGTAAGATGTTCCTATTACAGTTTCCTGAATGACCCACCTAAAACCTTCAATGCAAACTGAAAAAACAAACTAAAGAGACAATATGGACTAATAAATATGCCTTCAAATGAAAACTCCTGAAGGCAATTATAAGGCTATGGAATGTGTTCTGAAAGTGTAGAGGCAAGGACTATTTTGAACCAACAGGGAAACACTTCAGAAATTAAAAGTGCTCCAGATTGGTACTTGTCAGTACCAATTGGCCCAACCAGCTAAGACTGGTAGGACTGATTATAGCAAAGCCAGTTATTAGGAAAACATATACAGATAAAATCAATATAAGAAGTTACAAGAGGAAAAGAGTGGAAGCCTCTGCCATTGACTGAACAACAAAAGAATATGGTTTCCCTAAGAAACAGAAAATAATGAACAAACAGGAAACTACTTCTCCTGGCTGAAGTGTTTATGGCTGCTCCAGAGAAATCAAGAACATCTAATTGCCAGCTGCAGACATGGCTGGTTTGGGCAACACACTACATGAAACTTACCATTTCTTAACAACAACAACAAAATGCAGCTTCTGGCTACTGTATTAGGAAATGTGGAGTGAGGCAAGGCCCAGACCCCTGTGCACAGGCACAGCTTGAGAAAGCTGTTTTTCTGCAATGGATTCCACTTCCTCACTGTACGTGAGGACAAAGTGAAGAGCATTTGTTACAACCACACCAAGAGAAGAGCAAGGGCCAAAACTGAACTGTCATAAACTTCTGTTTGCAACAGAACAGTTTTTTTTGGCATAAGCTGGGCATCTGCATTCTTTAACGTCATCACAAAGAGAACAAGAACTATGGAAGATTTAGGAAAAAAAAAATTTGCAGTTGCTACTAGGAAACACTGATCCACTTATGCTGGCCAGTTACAAACTGTCTTTTGTGGTTCCACAAGCTGTTTCCTCTCTCTCAACAAGGACAGTGCTCCTGAAAAGAGGGCAGGTTCATTCATCACACAAGCAACCACCAGCTCTCAGCAAAGAAAACAAACAAACTTCAGTCACAGTCAGGGAAATGGTGTGAGAGACAGTAGAGGTTGCTAAAAAGGGAAGGAAACAGATGCAAACTGGCCAAACTCATTAGGGAGCTTCAAAAATTAACATCTGTACAGCTCTAGGGCTGTGGACTGAGGGCAACCTAAATCTCTTAGCTGCACTTTCATTCTTTTCATGTAAAATGAATTAAATTATGGGATATCTCAAATAATCATCTCATTGACCTTCCAAGATATTTTTCTCAGCCTTTGCACAGTCCTGTATAATAATGGAGAAGAATACATCACAGTGACACACAACCTACAGGCAATTAATCTCCAGTGCTTTCAGGACTTCCACGATTTGCATAATCCCTAAATTATTGCATTGCTGCATCAATACTCAAGGCAATGGAAGTAAGACTGAAAAGATCACAAATCTGATCATGACAGAGGAGCTGTAAAAAAAAAGTCTCAGTTCTGAGTATTTTTTAACCATTTAAAAATAAATACATGCCTATCCAGCTGTTCAGTCCTGTGCAGAAATTTCCACCATGTTCCCTAGCCTAGAAGACACAGCAAGTCGGACCTTAGAAAAAGAACAGTGTCTGAGCCACCTCCACAGAAAAAGCCAGCAAGCTGTAGGAAGGCTCTACAGAACTGATTCTCCTTTATGATCACATTTCTGCAAGCACTTGCACAAAATTGTACCAGTATCACCTGCGGCCCTGCAGTGGTAAGTGGTGACATGAGGAAAACCACTAACAGTTTAAATTGCTCAAGGAGGAATTTGGAACTGATTAACTAAATTAGCTAAATTCAGCATCTAAACCATTACAGGTAATATTACATTAAAAGGAAGCAATATTCAAAATTAACTGTAAAATAAAGAGAGTTTTTATTAGAATAATATGTTGGATCTTAAGAAGTGACATGTAAGGGTTAAAACCTAATCTTGAATTACTCTCTTGTAACATTTTTTCATGTTGTGAAAAGCAATAAATGAACAACGGTTCTGTTTTCTTATATGCTACCTTTAACTAGTTAAGAAAGCAATCAGTGTACTGAATCCTTTCAGGCAATGGCATTGTTCCATGCCCCACACAGCCCTAGCAAACACCTCACACTGGTCTGAAATCCAGCCAAGGTAGCAGTACCATAGGCTAACTGCCAAATCTGAGAAAATGAAAAAAATAAACCTGATATTCAGGCAAAAAATAGGACGCACTCATTAACTGGAAATGAAAGCATTCATCTTGTACAACTTATACTGGTTCATAACTAGTGCATATTTAGAAATCATATGAACTAACTTTGTGCCAAAGTGACGATCTGATGCAGATCATGCTGCCATTAGCAAAATTAGCCTTTCAGTACACACAAGAAGTTCCTGCCCGAGTCACAAAGTACTGCCAGCTGATGAATAGACCCTGCACAGCTTCTTCAGCCATAAACTTGAGTCAGTTACTTTTGTTTTAAAAAAACCTATAAAATAAAAACCCTCAAAACACCTTGTTTCCTTTCATTCAGAGCAAAAATCTGTTTTCTGCTTTCAGGGGCAAATTCTCTCCTTGCTGCCCAACAGCTGGCATGGGTCACATCTAGGGAAATGGAAAATAATTCTTCCTCCCAGTGGATGGCAATCTTTCTAACAGAGCCTCTGCCCTCCCACAATGTGGTGTGCTGTGTTTCAGTGGCAGGTTTGCACAGGGACCTACAGCCTGAAAACTACCCTGCCATCCAGGACATTTCCCATTTAATGTCATTTTCTCAACTCCACTGTCTGGTTTTTCCCGAGAAAGATCAAGATCCTCTCTCTAGAAACACTGCCACTCCTACGTGAATTGCACACTGGGGAGAGGGGTGAAGGGAAATTATGACTTTTAACACTTTCCCAGCATTTCCTGTATCTCCTTAAGAATTTTCTCATATCTTTAAAAAAAAAAATTTTTTTAAAATCACATGACTTGGAGGATAAACCAATGTCTTAAACCTGTTAAACTTGAGCATGACTGAACTAAAGTCACCCAACCAAGGCACATTTTCCTTTGCTGTAAACAGACTCAAATCCCATACCGGTTTGAAGAAGCCGTCTGCCTTTCTGTTTTATGAATCTACTTCCTTAAAAATTTGTATTTGGCCTGTTGACCAGTAATTTCAAGCTAAACAGAATGTGTACTTTGAAAATACTTTACACACGCTAAGAGTGTGAAAGCTTTCATTTTCATACATGCAACCCGGCATCTTACAGCAAAACAAATCAAACCAAACTTAGCATTTTATTAGCTGCACTATGAGCTATAGAAGAATTAACAAAGAAAAACAGACTACCAGGAAATATGAACTACAACATCACCCACCTGAAAGTCTTTTGTAAGGCTTGTTACTGCTTTTAGTGCCATTTTGGTGTTTCTTGTCTATTGATGGAGCTACAATTCCTTTGCCGTTCAGGATCTTTTCTGGTGATGGTGGCACTGACTTGGATGTCAAACCAGATTTAACCAGAGTTGGAGCAGGTATGGTGGATGAAGAAGCTGAGGAGGAAGTGATGGTGGTAGCGGTTGCAGAATTCATTTTAACATTGGCACCATCTGCCTTCACTAGATTAGGAATTTTCTCTAGACTGACTACTGGAACAGGAACGCTGCAAGATCAAAGAAAAATATTCATGTGGCATTTTCTGCACCAGAGATTTACAGTTACTTAATCTCTTTCCACAGATACAAACATTTCAATGCAAGTGACACAGTACCTAAAGACCAGATGAAAATTAAATACTTGGTACCAGCATTGACTGTTTTTGTTCAATCAAGCATTTACAAAGCCAGGCATCTGTAAAGCCTGGCAATGTAGAGAATTATGAAAATGAACCTTTGTATTTTTTTTAAGATCCAATCCCCTACTATTCATAAGCAAAATCAGTATTTGATACTAAGCAAAACATACCCCTTACAAATATGGTCTCATGCCTTTAACACAAGCACATACCAGATATGTGTATGCTGTACTAAACTCACCATGATAACAAAGTAGTTTGCTAATAATATTAATATTTTTAAACAAACACAAAAATAATTCATTTGCTCAGATGTGTCTGAATGACATACAAGTTCTGGAAACAAGGAGAAAAGAGATTTTAAGCACAGAAATCTTAACAGCTGTCCCTTTAAAAGTGTTAAAATCCTTGATGACTTGAGCATTACTACAGTGTATTTTAATAAAATCTTAGGGACTTAAAAATAAAAATTCTCAATAGAATTATTAAGTTAGTTGGCCCTTTTCAGAGTAAAGTTTGCAGTAATTAACTTACTCTAACTTAACTACCACCACTGCGTATTTGTGAAGCTAACAAATGTTACCTTCTCAATTTGGCAGCAAAAAAGATTGAGACAAATGATTTTCAGCTGCAACAGTATTTTAACATTTCAGTGTTCTATCTGCATGAGGAAATATCCAGGGAAAGATTTTTATCTACTCAACAACTCCAAAAGTGGCTATCTTGTGACTACCAGTTAATATATAAATTATATAGCCCTCCCTACTGAAACAAACCCATATGAAAAATATAACATAATACATGTAGAGTTAGGGACATCCCCATTCACAACTTGCACATAATTTCAGTCTTTTTGTGTCTGAAAAATGGCACCTTTGCTGCACCTTTCTACAGAAGGAATGTTTAACAGTTTTCACAATCAGAAAAAGATGACTTTGAGATGGCATTCTCCATGGGACACGCTTTGGAAACATTGAAGCAAGGTCCAAAATAACCCAAGTCTTGACTTTCCTGGGCTCCTACAAACCTCTGTTTCTCTGTGGCTGCTGAAGACAATAAACCTTATCCCAAGGGTATTTTAACATAGGAAAATGTACAAGCATTTATATAAACAATAAGTATATACACAACTATGAAGAACATTTAGACACCAAGACATCTTCCGGACCTGGAATTAAATTATATAAAACTTCTATCTCCTGTGGTACTATAAATGTAGCAGTTAGTCAGAATACAGATGTAACTGCAGTAATGTGTAGAGCACTGACCGGTAATTAAGCAAAAATGTACCTTACTCACAAAATCAGAAGTGTATTAAGTATTTCAATGAATGCAAACATGCAGCTGTGAAAGGGAGGATTTGATCCACTCCTTTTTTAAGCTGCTCTGAATTTATTAAATTAAATGGCAGGCAAAAATTGTAACATCTCAGCATAGGAGATATTTTGTTTTTGTCTTAAAACAGATAACAACTAAATTTTCTGAAAATGGAAGAATTTTACATTAAGTAGTTTTACTATACATAAACTGCATAAAAACATATGAGCAAGTTCACATGCCCAGTTTCTAAGAACTATCTTAATTCAAAATACTGATATTCAGTGAAAAAAATCAAGTGTATTATCTCGTTTACTAGTGAAATATTGTTAATAAAAATGAACAGGGTTTCGCTGTTTTGCAGTGTTCAGAATCTCAGATCCTAGGGCACATATGGATGGAACATTGTGATAATGAAAAATGCCCAGAGGAGGGAATATTTCTGCTTCATTTTGTTACAGATCAACAAGTCAACCTTCATTATGCATTTCATTGTAGTGTGGAAGAAAGAAAAATACTCCAGTATTTGTGGCCATACACATTCTATAGGATTCCTGGTACTCTACAGTAAATTATTTATGATTTCAGAAGCTACAGATTATAATTTCTCTCTCTCTTTTACTGTATTCAAGAGTGAGGATCTCTAGTTAGCATAAACCATAAAGATGAATTTTTAACCAAACAGCAAATTGGAAGATCCACAAGACCAGCGGCTGAAGTCAACTACTAAGGTCTTAAAAAGTAAATAAATCACAAATGGTTATGTTTACATTTGATGGCTAGAAAGAGATCTTTTCCCTAACAGTTTTTTGAGTCAAAAATTGAGAATTTATTTCAAAAGTTTGTTAGAAAAAGAAAACCAAGTTTTTTTTGTCTTAGTTACTGTATTTTAAAAGGAGTTTTTGAAAAATAAGCTTTGCTTAGATTTTTTTTAAAGAGAGCTGTTGAAAGAGACAACTAGAAAAACAAAATGCAACAAACGTAAAAAGTGAGGGAAAAACTATTCAGTAAAGACATGTATACTTTTTTGACAAAAGAAACTCTTAAGAATAGCAGTATCTACCTAAAAGACAATAAAAGTTACTAGCCAAGCAAACATGTCAGAAACATTCATGATTTCTTCTGCACTAAGAAGGAAATAGGATAACTCTCCAGGTCAGATAAAAATGCTTTTTGATTCCTTCAGTAAGTGTGAAGTGCCAGCCGAAAAATAATGATTTTTTTTTTCTTTTTACATAAGGGAATCTGCATAATGTGGCCATGGGTTCCAAAAGAGCTGGAGCAATACTGGGTCTCAGCATATTGATTTCTAATTGAGTCTTGGAATCTTAGAGAACTTAGCTGAGTGCTGCTCTTGCATCCATGCTGAAAACCCAAATCAAAATGTCTTGGAAAAAATATTGCCAAAGCTTATAAAAATAAACTGATAAACAATAAGTTGACATGGTTTTGCTGAGGATCAGATTCTGGCAAAGAAACATGGTTGCACTTTTTGATGAGGTTACCAGTTAAGCTGACAAAGATAACCATGAAAATGTTCCAGTTTGTGAAAGGCATTATAAAACACAAATAAGAATGATTTAAAAGCAAATGTTAAACAATATGAAATTCAAATCTAGTTTTTCTGAGATTTATGATTCATTAGGGGTGTTTTGCTAGGGGCATTTTTAGACATTATTACCAAGTCTGACATGACCAAAAACTTCAGTGGGCTTGAGAAACAAAGATAAGATTACTGGTGATAACATTTGCTGATGGAATCAAGATTGAGGGGAGCTAAATAATGAAGAGACCAAGTTATAAAAAGCATGGAGTGTTTGGTAAAGTTCATTAACTCAGAGAGACATTTTAATACAAATGAATATACAGTTACACATGAAATAACAAGCTGCTCAGTATGCAGTGAAATACAGGGAAACAACTCACTGGAAAATAGTGACAAAAATATTTAGTGGTCACAGTGAATAAGCAATATGAGGTTTGATTGCATTGTTGCGCTTATATCAAAAATGGGATATGGCAAGTAAGAAATAGTTTTCACATGTCCCTGGTTATACTGATGTTGGAATATTCCAGTGTTGCTGAGAAGAGGTAGTTGAAGAGCTAGAAGGGAACCAGAAGAAGGCTCAAAAATGAGGACTACACAAAGAGCATGGTCACAACAGGCTTTAGAAGCTCATTCTCTTTTTCAAATAAGGTAACATTTCCTTCCATTTTCTCATGCTTTGTCAGGCAGCTGGACTAGATGCTCATTGGAGGTCACTTCCAGCAAGCAAGCAAAATAACTGTAGTATGCCACAACACTTTTCATACCTGTAGCTCCTTTTACTTCAGTTTTCCTTTCTCTTGGCTTTTAAAAATTATTTCTCCTTCCAATTCTGTAATTATGCTGGGTTTATATTTTGATCATTTGCAATTATATTCATTCTAAAAGCTCAGCCACTCATTAAACTCTTCATATTTGTGAGAAAAGAAATTCACAAACCTTTAAAAACATAAAACACTGATGTATTCTACATTGCTGAGATTGCCTCTAAAATGTACAAAATGTTTGTGATGTAATGTTATATTATGTGGTCCAAGTTAACCCTGCTGAGTTTTGCTTCCATGCTGCAATGGGAATATCCTTAAATCATGACTACCTTCACTTTCTCAGCCTCAGTATGAGCAATCATATTTCTTAATACAAAGAAATAAAGGCCAAAAGATGATTAAAAATACCTTGAAAAGTGACATCAAAAAATTTAAAGGATTGCCCACAGGTATACCTCTGGGATCCTTTTTACAGAAAGAGTCAGTTTTCTCTGTGTTGATGAAAACCACATGATTTCCATCTCATTTTTTCATTTTCAGAACTTCTGGCAGGCTAACCTTTGTGGAGGGAGGCCAAGGAGATCTGCTTCAGCTGATTTCTCAGTGCTAACTTACTTGAACACTTTACTTCAATTTTGTGCTGCCTTAGGATCATAGATAGGTGGCAATGAACACCCTGTAGCATCACAGCACCTGAATCCTCCGTGGCAGCACCCAGAAGCTGTGCTGGGGTGCACGAAGTGAAGCAGCATCCTTTGGGCAGGTCAGCAATGAGGAAGGGAGCTCCTGGCTCCAGGAATGCCTTTTATAAAGGGTAAGCATCTGAGCTATGCTTGCTAATTAGGATCACTTGTTCACTATTATTGTTATTTCCACCAATTCTTTGCCTTTTTCTCCCGAGTTTCTACCCTTCTGCTATACCTCTTACCACCTTGACTGCAAGCTGCAGAAAATGATGGTTTGCATTTATCTTGTGCACAGTGCAGTGGTGCTCCAGCTCTGCTCCACCTCTAAGCACTGCTGTATTAATAGCAATGATGGTAGAGATACAGGGGGAAAAATCAGAACTGACAGGTATTTCTGGATGATGTACTCACAATAATACTTTATATTCCAACTACAAGAAGGGAAGTATTAAAACAGCAGCTAGAAAATGAAACTGTTCCAGATCTCTTTTATCTGATCATTCCAATGATGATTATTAAAGCATTAAGCCATGGAGCAACCTGAACCTCTGGAGCACATCTTAGAACAACACAGGACATGAACAAGAGAAACAGGTACTTGATCAATGGGTAAGATGATGCCTCAACCAAAACTGTAACAAATTTATCAATAGAAGTTGGATCTACATGAAAGCAGGCACAGCAACAGACAGATCTACTGGGCTATGCTGTTGCAGAGGCCATTCCCAAAACTCAAACTGTAAAAACTAAAATTTAAAGGAGATGCTCTGCAAAAGAATCAGGCAAGCCCAACAAAGGTTGTTCCAGATCTGAAAAACAATCATTAAAGTGATACAATTCCTGAAATAAGCTGATTTGACAACTGTCTGGAAGAACTTATGTAAAATAAATTCTTGGTATGAGAATTTATAACAAAATAACAGACAAAACCATTGAAGACCTGGAAGCTTCTGAGGATGATAAACCACAACACACTTGGATACACCATGAATCCTATTTACATTTTTGAGACAAATGTTTCTGTGTCAATTGAGTAGCTCTTTCTAGAAGCTAAGACAAGAAATTCTATGGCTTGGGCAGCAGCTGAATGAAAACACAAATCTTAAAAAATAATAAATTTTGTTAGTTATTTCACCTTAAATCATATCTGCTGAATATTTTCTAGTATTCTAAATAAATATTATAATCCTCAAAGGGAGTAGGAACAAACACTTTCTTCTGTAACAGCTGTCAGCTCTCTGTAACCTGCGATGACTAGCAGACAGATTTTATTCTTTAACAAGTCATGTAATCTAAGGCACTTAACGCTATATTTTGCAAGAGAATTTAATTGATCTTCACTTCAGACTTTTCGTGATTTGCTATGTGGTAATTACAGTACCTTTAGTTACTATATGCCTCATTTTTGCCTAAAACAAAATAAAACTGCAGTATGATCTCCCAGCACGGCTGCAAGGATTACGTAATTCTTGAGTACAACTACTGTCATATTCATTGCCAAACAATTAACAGAGCAGTACAACACTCATAAATGGTTAAATCTACCTTGTTAATCATCAGTAAATATTTAGGATGTTCCCAATAAAGGGAAAAGGGATTGGTGGAAACGCTCAGTTATTTTGTTCTCTTCCAGCTTTTACTGACTGCCAGAATGACATCTGTTGCCAGAACGGAAGATATTGTTTATAGATTCAGTGAGTCTGCTGAAATGTGGATATGTAAGTTGCTGTCTGTAACAGGATGAGAAATAGGTTTACAGTCAATAGTGTTAATACTCTGAAGTCCTTTCTGATTTTCTTTTAATTAGACTTACAAAAGAATCCTCTCTTGTATAAAAATTCCCTCCAACACTCAGAAGAAAAAGTCACTATTCAGTCAGTAATATTTGGTCTCAAGCAGTAAATGAGGTACTTACACACACATGAGACAGAGGCTATTATGCTTTTCCAGTTAATGTGTGAGTGTATAGTCTAAGCAATCAGATTTCCTATTTTCAGAATTTTATACCACAATTGCCCACAATGCTCATCATGCTTAAAAAGATGGTGAATCAGACTTCTATGAAGTATATATTTTACCAGGGCAAGGTAAATTCTACAGCCAGGCAGAAGCTGCTGTCTTTGAAATCATGCCAACTTGTGAATGTTTCAGGCAGAAAGCATGAGCTATGCCTTTAACATAATTTGAGCTTATTCTTTATCTCATGAGTGAATGGTTTGCATTAAATGATTTACTGTTATAATGCAGTTGCGTCCAAAAACCCCACCTAAAATCATTACCTTCTTACGCTAGGTCTTACATATAAAAGGGAAGGATCTTTATAAAGTAAGTAGATAAATCTTTAGAAAAAGGAAGTCTCACTATCTCAAATTTACAGACAGAGAACTGAAGCTGAAGAGACCAAGGCGTAACAGAACCAGGAACTGAACCCAGATCTCAAGTTACCAACCTAATGGCCTAATCACAAAGCATCCTTCCTGTAGATAATGAAGACAAAACAGTTTCTTAAGGAATAAAATAGTGACCCAGTTCTGCTGTCATTTATATTTTTGCAACTGTGCTGCTGTCATCACAGTCAGGATGGGCACAGCAGTCTCAAAGCCTGTATGTGTACATGTATCACAGTACATGATGTAAGACACCCCCAAAATAGTGACTTTTGCAGCTGGAATTTTCTTGTCATCTTACAAGGCATTGTCATAAAAAATTATTATCAAAATACAGAATTAACTCCAACAGCAGCTGCTATTGAAGATAATTGACTATAACCAGTAAGTTTAATGAACTTCAGTTAAGCCAATATCAAGAACTCTGCAAAAATTATCCTGTTAAACTGTTTAAAAGCATCCATTCTAAGGGCTGATAGTGTAATGGAACATGGACCTTAAACATAGCAAACTGGATCAATATCTCACTTGCTAGGTGCATCTTAGGAAAACATATTTGATGGAACATTGAAAAAATAATCCAGTCCTTCTTGATCTTACTATATATAATTTTTTTTTCTTCATTTAAAAATATTCCAGTTTCCTCCCTTAGAAATATAGAAGCTTAAACTGTAAACTTAGGTAAAATGAGATTATGGATTTTTTTGATGATTGTAATATATATAGAGAGATACTCTGAATACCAACATCTTTGGTAACTATTATTTTGGTACTTACCATGGTTTATCCCGTGACACTTTTGAAGGAAAGACTGTGTGCTGTTTGCTGCTGGAGGTAAGTAGATTGTCTTTGGGCGTTTTGAATGGCTTTGAGTTGCTGCTGACAGGGTTATGGCCGCTGATACAGGATTTCGGTTTCATCTGTACTAGGGATGTCCTGGAATTACAGGCCGGAGAAGCTGGAGAAGGGGAAGGTTTACACATTGAACTGTGTCTTCGTTCTGTAATAGAAAAGGAATGAATTTTACAACATGTCACAGGCTAAAATTAAAAATACAAGTCGAGAAAGAGGAAATTGTTCTCTAAGCTAGTTACAATGATTTTCATCACTCCAAAGAACACAAGTTCGTTAGTGTTGTGATTGTAATCAAGCCAAATGATAATTAGACAAAATCAGCTTCATGAAGTGCTCTGAAAAAAATGCAAGAAATAGTAAAATAAATGACAATAATCTACCAGAAATCTGTGTGAGGTGTACTTGGTGTTCCAGCTTTTTCATGCCAAGAGGAAAGGAGAGTATGTAACAACTAAGATGACTCAGTAAAATGCTCTGTGACAGATATGCAATTGCTCCTATAATGATTTATGATGAATTCATCTGACCTGGTTATTGGGCAGTTTCTTTTATGACTATCTTGTTTCAGTTTTTACGAGAAAATGTAAGGAAAACAATAGGAGGACTGAAAAGTAGCAAGAGGTTTACTGCTCCCAGTCCTTCCAGAGAGGCAGGCCCTGCCTGGTTCACTTGCTTATCTCCAAGCACCATTCAAGGTAAAAGTTTAGGGTTTTTCCACACAGAGCAAATGGCATGTGCAAAAAAAACCCAGGAAGTTTATATCTCAGTAACAAATGTGACATCTGGAAGTCAGCACTGCTCACACTCACACCAGAGGCCTCTCAAGCACTGCAAAAAAGTGAGGCCTGGCTGACCCCGCACAAGACAGACAGGCTTCAGTGAAATTGTTTTGGTTGGGTCATTATTAGTATTTTTTAAAATATAAATATCCTATCCCTCATATTGTTATGTAAAAATACTGTTTTGGCCATTTGCTACAAATCATATCTTTCTCCAGGGTAGAAGTGCCAGCGCTTGGCCAGTTGGCTGCATCAGTGTGCAGCAAGCAACAGGCTTGTGCTGTGAACTTCAGCACAACTACAAAATACTACAAGACACAGGAGCTGAACTTTGCTATAAGATTTTTGAGGGGTGCTATAAATCTTGAACAGGCCTGTTGGCCCCATTTGTGAAGCCCTTTCCTCAGCCCCGGTGCTCCCTAGCCAAAGGCAGCAGTGGGTGGCACGGACGGGCTGGGGGAAGAGGAATTTTCCGGTCACTGGCACTGACTCCAGTTTGCTGGTGCCCAAACAGCAGGAGCCTGGTCACAGCAGGGAGCAGGCAGGTACCTCACAACCAACACAGTAACCAAATGCAGCAAGCAGAATGCAATCACAGACCGAGTCCTTCGACAAGCTGGAGTTTCTCGTTCCGCATGGGGCAATTTTTCCTTGTCTAAAGCCTCCAGCACTTAACTTGATGAATCCAAGCAGGGGCTACTCTTTGAGCTTGACCAGCATCATCCAGTCAACCAAGAGCAGGGTAAGGAAGCACCAGTGAAAAGCTGACACATGGGAAGGTTTTGTATTTGCATTAGCAACCCTGCACTCAGTAGTTTGATATTTGAAGGACAACTAAGAAAAAATTTCCCACAGAGAATCAAAACATGAAAATTTGTCTGGCATCTTCACAAGTAAAAACTTGCCAGTAGCAGAAGGATTCATCCATGATTAACTTGCAATAGGCAAATACCTCAAGAACAAAGAGAAATGCTTAAAAAAATATTCCAAAACGTTTCTATTAGATCTCAAATGACTAAATAAAGATATATTTGATTTAAGATCAAGCATTTCTGTATCTTCACATTCACAGCTTTAATTACCAATGCTGGAATTCCCTCCAGATTCTCCTGCAACTGAAGAACAAAACAATCTTAATATTTTTTTTCAAATACAAAAGTATCTATCCTCATCCCAAAATGTCCCCTTATCATTTGCTAGTTTTCATCCCACTAAACACTTCAGTGTGCAGCCTCTGCCTTTGAAAGTCCTTTGCAGGATGCAGTGGATTTACATTCATTTCACCTTACATTTGGGGTAACACCTGTGTAAACTACACGTCTGATTCTGAAACGCACAGTTACATTCACAGACTATTTATTTTATTAAGTAACAGTTATTGTTTCAAGATTGGTAAATCTCCTCAGCGCCTATTTAATCAATTTAAGTAGGCTAATCAAAATTTGCAACTTTCCCATTAATTACTTGAGGACTGATGAAAAGGAACTGCTATGCTACCAACAAAATCAAGCCCTATATAAAGTAAAACTTGGGAGAAAACATGTTTTCCACACACATAGTATATAAACTTAGGATTAATTACTCAAATTTTCACCACAGCTACTGGTTTTCTTAAGCCTGATTGCTTTCTAGTAAACTATGTCATCAATATCAGCCCTATGGATATGTTTGGAAATGAAATATATTACTCTTATTAAAATTAATCTTCTGGAAAGATGAACATTCAAGCCACTGACTATCTAAATTCATATTTTGAAGTCATTAAGTATCACATGCCATAGCAAGTTATTTTATAACAGTCCTTTTGTACTGGATTTTTAGTCAAGCTAAATGTTTGGTGCTTTTCCCGAGACAACTTTCTCAATTTATTAGTTCCCAAGAGCAAACCAGTACATTAACCTTGGATTTCTTACTCTAACATAGAATATGGTGGAAGAGGCATTGTTGTGAATAGGCAATATAATGAAGTGCATCCCACTACTTTAATTAGCTGACGTTTACTTAATAGATAGGGAAGGAAAAAAATACTTATTTTAGCTGAGTGTGTCAGTTTGGTAGTCATTGTTGTGATCAGAACCAACTGCTATAATCAGCATTTCCTTTTACCTCCTCAAACTCCCCTCTTTCCCCAAAACATGGCTACAGAAAGTCTTCCACCTTTTAGACAGACTCCAGTACACATTTGAGTGTCATCAGTGTTGCCCAGCTTCTTTTCCAATTTCTTAGAAAGGAAATGGAAACTGTGACCTCTGTAAAGTCCTACAGGAGAAAGAATGTAAATAGCCAGTGCCACACAACCAGAGGTGTTCTGAGACACTGCTTGGATGGGTAAAATCTCTGTGTGTCCTCACAAAAGTTAATGTCACTTCAATGTCAGCAGAAGAAGATGGCAGCAACACTTTGCAGGTAGGCACAGTGGAGACCTGGAAGTGTAATTCCCTCCAAAGGAGCAGAAAATCCCCTGTTTGAGCTGGGCAAGCACAGTTGCAAGAGGCTGTATTTGACAAAGGTGTGAACTCCCAGACAAATCTCAATGGTGAGGGCATAAATTGTAACTAAATATTGGTATATTCCTTCTCAAAAACTATCAAGTTGCCTCTCCATTCTTTATTCCTTACAATGTATGTGGTAGTCAATCACCCTCAAACACCAGTAATAAGTTTCAGAGAAATAATGGGAATATATGACAAAGAAAGAAGACCATCAGCTGTCAGAATCAACTGTTTAAACCAGGGTGGTGGTGGCCTCCTCAAAAAAAAAATAAAAATTGACTTTTGTGGTCAAGTCTGTTTTAAAAATCTTTTACGAATTTGTCTGTTCCTATTTTACATATATACAAGGAATGACACATTGTACAAATCTATTGTTATATAGCCTATGAAATAAATTAATGTGCCAATAAAAGACATTTGCACATCAAATAGTTGTCATACAATTAAATATTCACATACTAACACATTCAGGAGACAATCAGCTATCTGTGTAACATTTTCTATGCTCATTTGCAGTTTATATGTAGACAGATTAGATCTAGTAGAGCAGGTGAACTTGTATCCACACAGCTGTGGACATGGCTGTCCCTGATCACATACACCAGTGAAACAGCCAGTGGACATTGATGAAACTAAAGAAGAATGAAAGTTTTGCCCCTAGAAATGATAAAATGCAGCAAGGCAAATGGAAAACCAGTTATCATCACTGATGAGGTATTAACCTAAATTTTGCACTTTTCAGCAATGCTATGAATATGTGCTCCAGTTTAAAAGATAATTTTTCTAATTCATTTAAATACTTTCAAATGGATGCTTACGTTCCCCATAAATAAAAACACATATTCTGTTTTGTTTCTAAATACCAGGTGCTGTCAAATCCAAGAGCACAGGAGCACAAAGTTACAATCCTCTTTACCACATTCATCCTTCTGCAACCTCTCAGCGCAGCCACTGCAAGCAAGTGACAAGCAACATGTGATTTCTGCTGTCAAACAGTTAACATATTGATGGCATTAATCTCAGAGGAAAGTTTAACAGTCTCACTGAATTACCTCCCTTTCTACAGAATAAATTTCAGATCAGTGTCTGTACTTTCTCTATTCAGTGGCAAGTGTCTGAGAGCCTGGTGCTCCACATAGTTCTAAGGCGTATTGCAAACTCTGCATTAGTAGCATTACAAAGATCTTAAACTATTCCAGGAGATTCTCCATGTCCTATGGAAACATGGATATAGTCCAAAGTTCTCAGCCAAATCTAAACTGTTTGTAGATGTGAAGTCCTTATGTTGCTGGAGACCTAACAGTCCCCGAATCTCTAGAGCTTCTCCCCTATGCCCTTATACTCCATTTTTAATCCTCCTTCCTGCTCCTGCACAATGCAACGCCCTGCCTTTCCCCAGATCTCTACTGCAGCTGCCAAAGTCCTCTAGGTCTGCCTTTAAATCTGTAATTCCACTGGATCCTCTCTGATGGGTCACCAGGGAATACTAGCAGCTGTTTTGCAGGAAACGCCACATCTCCTTCTAATCATAAGCAAAAAAAGCAAAGCAATAGAGGGGCAACACGAGCTCCAGAACCACAAGCACAGCCTGTGGGAAAATGAGGCAAAACCATATTCTGAGTAGAAAGTCTCAATTCAAATTTTTGCCTCGACTCTTATACACAAGATCAAGCATTCACTTAGCTCACAGCAAACCTTACAATGACACCACAGGAAATATGATGCTGGTAGAATATGTCAAGTATTGCAGTTTCCTACCAAAAAAGATCTTTATGTGATCCTGAAACTGCAGATATCTCTAATCTGGTCTGGAAACAAAAACCCATTTCTTAGTATATCCCACATGCATCCACATTTTTGCCCAATATGTGCTACTCAAAATTAATCAAATCAAGTGAAAAGTTTTTGCTCAGTTAGTGCCTTCTCCATCAATGTGACAGATAATCATGGAGGAAAACGTAATGATACACTTTGAGCATAGAGAAAGACATGTCTTTCATCTTTCATTGCTTTTTATTTTTCAGATACTTGAAACAAAACAAGAAAAAAAAACCTTCACGTTGTCAGAAGACAGACACTAGAACTTTGTCAGCACAAGTAATTTTGAAACATTACTCTTGTTTAGGATGATCTGACTTCCTGTGTACAAGAGGCCTAAAGCAAAAATCAGTTTTAGGTTGACCCATGAATAACTCAGAGACCCAGTGTTATGGATTATAGCTTGGTATTATACTGGGTAAAAACAAACAAAATTAAATCACTAAAACTCAGAAAGATAAGAAAGTTATTTACTGCTAGAAAAAATTAATAGAATAATAAAACTCCTCTTTAAGGTTGTATTCATCACAACACTGGAGTCGTGTTACTTGGAAAAGCATAAAGTAACTGATCCAGCTGCCCTTAACATAATATGAATATCGTTAGTCCCCATTTACAATATTTATGCAGATGGTAATGAAATGTACTATCTCATAGTCTTGTTGATGAAGATGTTACTCATGGTAACTCATACACTGCCTATGCACAAATTAAAGTTCTTCTATTTACATTATAGCCTGAGGCGCTTTGTTGCACAGCCTTCCACTGTGCAAAGTTGAGCAATGCATACTTACAATTTCAATAAACGGTAAATGAAACCTACCACCTTGTACTGATCCCAGTTCAAAGTTTGCAAATGTACTTGGCATTAATCCTAATAAAACCAAAACAGAAAAAAACCCCACACATGCCCGAAAAGCAACAGCCAGCAACCAGAAAATGAACAACCTAGACTCTTGCAGAAATGTGTCATCCTGCAGGAACTGGCAGCTGGTTCATAACAAGAATTCATAAACACCTTGTAAGCACTTTCATTTTGCAGCCACAGTCTGAAAAAACACTAGCAAAACCTGGTACGTGAGGTTAAACAAAAATAAAATTCTATTTGATGTTAGCAAACTACAGCATAATGTTGCAAGATTGAAGGATAACTTTACCAGCTTTTTTGACAAAACACTATTCCAAGTCCAGCTGAAAAAGTTTGGAAATAATATCCGCAAACCGTTCCACCCTTCTTGCACTGCGCACTGGAAAGGAAACAGCACAGTCGGTTTCATTTTGATACTTCTTGTAAACTGACAAAGGAAATAAACTGCCAGCTCCAACCCCCGGACTGATCCGCTGCATAAAACACTGCTCAACAATCACAAGCTTCATTCCAGGTCAAATGACATAACTGGGAAATTATCAAGTGCTAAAATAACCACCCTTCTGCTGGTGTTTATTTACAATAAACACAAGCTTCACTTTCTGATAGAAACCCACTAAAACGATTCTCCATTTCACAAAGTGTACAAGTGAGTAGGATCAGCAAAATTATGCAAAACATCCTGCTAGAAGAAGAAATGTAAACTGAGCCACTTACAGAGAGGAGCAGGCTGCCAACTTAATCTGATTCTACGACGACTGTAAACATGTACTTTTGGAACGTGAAGCGATTCACATTGCCACAGATGCCGTCAGAGAAACACAGCAACGTGATTAGGTATTCTGCACACGGGGAAAAATCCGGCAGATGACCTGCCGCAGCAAATACCAGATCTGTGCTCGCACACACCAACTGTTTTGACTACAGGCACTTGTTAAGCACCAAGTTTCGGTCCTACCAGTTGGACACCAGAACTGAACCCGTGCCAAGAACAACACGAGCTGAAAACGGCTGCAGGGTTTTTTTCTCTTTTCTTTTTTTTTCCTTTTTTTTTTCCTTTTTTTAATAATTGTTGATACAACTCAAGTAACTGCAGAAATGAACCAAAGTGCAAAATTAAAAGCAGCAAAACCCACAAGTGTATATTTAGAAGAAGACACTGAATGTTTACTTCCTTGATCCAAGAAAGAAGGAGAGTGTTTGTGTATAACACAGTAGGATGAACCTAATGTTTTCTTGGAAATTCTTTTATTTATGGGATAACTTGGCATCTGTCAGGACAATCATAAAAGACATGAGAAATAATCTCTAGACTATCACTATTTTATATTTATGTGTCCAAATATCTTAAAAATGGCAAAATTCCACAAAGAGCCACACACAGCACTACCCAGAACACTATTCCTCTTGAGTAAAAAGCATGAAAAGAAAGAAGGGTCAAATGGAACTCCAAAAACTGCTTCAAATAGTGCAATTAATTATCCTAAATGTAAACTGAAGCTTCTGGGTACTTGCCTGCTTCTTTTGTAAGGATTTTGAGATATAAATATGAAGCTCCAAGATATCACTGAAGTATCAGACAGACAGGAAAACAAGAGAAGTGTGAACACCATGCCCTCGTGACTATGTCAGTCTTCATATCATTGAGCAGGAAGACCTTGATTTAACTGTAGTGTCAAAGCCTGCTTCCATAGCTATAAAAGGGGATATTAATGATTTAGGGTATTAACTTGATTAAAAAAGGAATTCAAGACTTAAGTAAGAATTCATCACTCCTGTAATGACACAATTCCACATGTGTAACCAGCATTTGCCACCTGATGCATTGCTACTGCATTAAAAATGACAATTTTCAACTCTACATTTCTCAGCTCAGCAAGGCCAAAAATCCCCAGGCAAAAAAAGAAATAATAGAGCAAGCAAATCTTGGCTACACACTTTTTTTGAGTGACAGCCTCCAAAGAAAAGTAAGGAAAGCTTATGCACAGATATTTCATGTCCTGCTGGGGGAGATGCTCAGGTAAGTCTATGACACACAAGTCTGAGCTAAATACCACCTCAAACCTTGTGTCCAGTGCTTACACCACAGCCCTCACCATCCTTTTGCACTGGTATCTTCCTACCTGCTGACCCACATTGTCACCATTTTTGTACTCAGAGAATGAAAATGCATTATCAGCCCTAAACCTAGGACAGACATCAGGTGAAATGCTAAAATATTTCTAGCAATCAAGCCATGGTAATATCAAAGGTAAATACTGCCAACAAATCAGAATCCTCTGGGTGATTTTACACGTGAAGAGAAATCTCTTATTTGCTTAACTGTACAGATTTATAAACAAATAACTATTCATTTATTCAAACACTTGAATTAAATAATTACACTCCAGATTGTTGCAAAATAGAGGAAAATTTAGTATTGTCATCCTCACATGCTTTGTGCCATGTAACAGACCTGTTTCCTCAGGCAGCTCTTTCACATTCAAGGTTGTCTAATGACACATATTTTTGTTTATTTATACTTATGAGGTAAAATATTTCACTATATTTCTATTTCAATCTTTAATTATACTTACATAACAATAACAAAAAAACCCAACTTATGTACATTATTAAGAACTAATTAAATGTTTCCCTTCATCTATCATAAACCAGAAATGTTTAATGTTTCTTTAATGTTTTATTTAACCCAAAAATATATAATGTCATTTCTTTTTACTGTTAAGAAAAGACAAGTCATTGCAAAGTGAGATGGGACTACTGAGGTGGTTTGGAAAAAAACAATGCTGAACTATGATTCTGAGATAACAGGCTCTATCATTTTTAGGCTTCATCTGGCTCTGCGCAAAACACAACACCAGATTTCATTCAATATCAAGATCACATATCAACAGTAACTTCACTGAAATTAGCCCAGAACAACATCTTTGCAGGACTTGCATATAATCTGTTGTTTAAACCTTCTGGCTTTTTCTGTTAACTGGGACCCAGGACCTGCTGAATCAATGTATTTCTTAACAAGCTGGTTTTTAAGCACAGGAATAATGGCCTTTTTATTTTTTTTTTTTTTTTTAATATGCAGGTTTAAATGGCAACTTGCTCTATCTCTGTTATCCCAAGCTTCTTTGCTCCCCAGCAGCCTCATCATTCATCCTGTCCCATGGTCCTTTGTCCCCTCCCCAAAGAGATGGGATAAGCTCTGTTTGGTCTGCAGGTAGACATGTGTCAGCTGTCAATACAAGCTGCAAATGTGCTACTGCCACACACAAGACTCTTCTCTGGGCCACATTATTTAAGCTGTCTCCTCACAGTTGCTGATTCTCACAAGACTGCTGAAACTTTGGATTTTTGAACCAAATTGCAAAGAGCTAAAAATTCACAGACAAAACAGAAAATAGATACAATTACATAAGGTTAATTACTACTATTATTTTTATTACTAGTAGCATTATTACAATAATTATTGTATTTTAGAAAATCCGAGCTATAATCTACATATCATTTTTTTTTACTTGCTTTTCTGTGTTTGCCACTCCTCATGGGTATTCCAAGGCATCAGATTAATTCCCTTCATTTTAAAATCCAGGTAACCACACACGTCTACCCAGCTAGGGACACTGTTTTGTTTCAAAAATTTAATGAGCCTACATTTAATTTTCAATTTGCTTTATCAAAACCTACTACAAAAGCAGCATAACTGCCAGTTCAAACTATTTCCTCATTCCAGACATTTTAGATGAATCAGTTCACTCATCTTTCATGCACACTATTTGCCAGAGGTAAGAAAATCTATTAGTTAGAATGCTGTATGAATAACCACAAGTAATAACCCCTTAAAACAGAGGCTCCAAAGTGAATGTGCAAAACAATTCCTGAAGAGGTCACTTGTTCATGTTTCCCTCATTACATACAATAGCTCTTACAAACAAGAAACCAAACTCTTAACCTTCTACAAAGAAGACCTCGAGACAACACTGAAAACCATACCCAAATACAAAAGTGGGTTTGTAGGGCAATTTTAATCTGTTCTTCTCCCTTTAAACTCTTTAGTTCTGTATTTACATACAGCTTCTTAATTCTAAAATTGGTTTTCACTTCAACTTGCATAATTTATGACTTCTAAACTGTGCAAACTAAAGAAACTCAGACCTAACTGCACATGAATGAAATAAGTGCAAATCAACCTCTCGGAGTCCAGTGACAACTACTTCATATTCTGTCTCTTCATGCACCTCTTGACCATTCATTGCTGCAATGAACTTCTCATAGTACAAATTGCTTCTTTTGGATAAACTGTTTCTCCATACATAATTTANTAGGTATTTGCTCAGTTTTTTTCAAGGTGAGTCTTCCAAAGTTTGTTGAAGCACGGTCAGTGTTTCAGACGCTGTGTGAAGAAAGGCATTTTCCAGGCCACACAGCTATTAAGATCCTAATGATCTTAATTTAAATGATTCCAAGTTTATTCACCCACTGATGTTGCCTCTGTTATAGAATAATGTGGCAGGAATGACACGGGGAAAAGAGACAGGTGATTTTCAGTACAGCTATCTACCAAGATGCACAAAGTACTGTGACAGCACAGCTGTGCAATTCTGTTTTCCCTTCTCCCACTTCCAATGCCCTGAACAACCTGTCATCCAGTGCAGGTGGTTCCAGCTTTCCATGGATCTTCTCAGAAGCATACACATACCATATTTTAGAAAAACTTCTGGTAAAAAAATGTATAGGTGCTCACCAGCTGAAGACACAGAATATTTTTCTTATGAGCCATTCTAATTACTTTCTATAATTACTTCTATAAGCTAATAGAAAAACAATCTCATTAAAGCAAGGCATTGCTCAACTCAAAGCAATTATTGTGAGTTTTAACACAGACAGCAAGCAAACAAACCAAGATGATTAGAAGTCCATCTTGAATCAAGTCCATACAAATGAACCAGTTTTACCTGAAGACATTTAACTATTATATAAGTAACACGATGTCTCTGAGAAGAAACATGCAATAATTATCGTTCCAAGGTATCAAATGTTTCATGTGTGTCAGTCATTTTTGGTTTAAACCACAAGAGTCAACTGGAGCATATGTAAAACATTAGGATGATTATTGCCACCTAGGACTTAACTGCTTTTTATAGTGCTAGAACCTGGTTTCACCCATGCTTGTTATAACATTTCACTTCAGGTGGGAAGATATGAATAGGACATATGTTTGCCAAGAGATGAGAGTAACCCTTGGTCAGCCAAGAAATGACTACACAGAGTAAGCTTGGAAGCTAACAGGAAGATGAGAAAACAATTTTAAGACAAGGATTTCAAAGTGGGTTATTTATAGAGTCAACACTCAATTATCCATGGTCAGATTATCTGTACCAGAGATGCAGAAACAAATCAGCTCCAGCTGGGCTCATTAGCAGAGGTGCAGCTCGGTACAAATGTCCCCTACACTCCTAGGGACATTGTGGGTCCAAAAATTATACAGCATCTTTTTTCAGCTTAAGACTGAATTCCTTTTTTCAATCTAAAGTGAGTCACTTTGGTTGTTTCTGTATATCATTTCCAAAGGTAAAAGCACTGGGGAAAATGGCAAAGATAAAGCCACCACCATATTCTGGGTCCCAAGAAATATTATGAACTCAGGCACAGCGTCAAGCCTGAGCTGGCTGTGTGCATTCCTGCATTCTGTGTCAGGGCTGTGGCCTCTGCCAGGGAGCTGGGTGCAGACAAGCACCAGATACTTGTGACAAGGCAGGAGCCAGGCACCAGCCAGCATGGCAAACAGCAGGCACCTCTATAATACAGCAGGCAACTCCAGTACAGCTGGGGTGGCCTCTGTGCAGAGTGACTGAGTTGAGAGACCACTTGAGATCACAATTAAAAGTTCAGTAACTTAAACCAGATATTCCAAATGAGGGAAAAATTAAAACAAGTAATTTTCTAACTTCATGAAAAACACAGCCACAGCAATATCAACTCAGCTTGAAGCTGTTTTCCAGGCCACAATGCTAAAAATGTGATTGACTGTGAAATACAAAGGTAGATTAAAAAAAGGGAAGGAAATGGCAAAAATCCAGTATGACATGTCTTACCTACCAATTGCTTCCTCTGAACCAGACTATCTGGGTTCTTGCTCAAGGACTGAAACCTTTCTCCATCTGTCAGGGGACAGCAAACTACAGAAGAGACTACAATCCTCTGGAAATTGTCCCTTCACATCAAATTGATGTTCTATAGTTGAAAGAAATCCTACTGTTTAGAAATAAGAAGAGATATTTCTATATTGGAGGAATTTAAGATTCAATTTATTTTTTTCCAGGAATGGGAGTCATTTGACCAAAGAGACAGGGAAAGGACAACAAGCAGAATACTGGCATGATAAATCTCAGCTATAATCAACTGACTCCAGCTTGATTACAGAGGAGGAACTAAATTCTGTATTTGGCAAATGGATCACAGAGCAAGTATTTTCTAAAGCTTTTTGCTGAGTCTGTCAATTGTTAGCTAGACAGTACAGCAGATTTAACTAGCAACGGCTAACAAGTGAACCAAAACTAACCATGCCTGAGCTATCATCCCTGGCATTTACCTACTGTATCTAAATACTGAAAGGAAGAGGTTCCTTTACACTGAACTGCTCGAGTAGTTTCAAATGATAGCTTGAAATCACTGAGCTCAGGATGAGATAGAGGAAGAGGGTTATCTATCTCATCAGAAGTTCATTGTAACACTTGAAGAAATCTGCAGGTCCTAAATCTACCACCTTATTACCCCACTTCCTTTTCTCCTCCCTAGTCCCAAATGCCTTGACTTTCCAAGTTGCTTAAGGTCTGAAAAAGAACTAATGCAAGGCAAAAAACAGTTCAAAAGCACATTCACTATAATAGATATTACTTATACGGGGACTCTGGAAATTTTATGCGTTCTTATTTCTCCTTACATTTCAGATGCCTACATGCCTACTGCCTAAAAGATGACAGCAGTTACAAAAGGTCTGCTGTCTGTCTTTGCTGTTTTACCTAAGGACATGAGATCTATTCTCAGCATTAAGGACTAACATATTTTGGAAGGTGTAACATTCAGCAAACAAAACCAGAGCACAGATATTCTACTGTACAGTATTTGCAAGTCTTGGGTAAGATATTTATCTTGGAATACACACTAACGAGGACAGCAGCACAAGCACTAGAAGGGAAAAGACTCAATGACTGTAAACAACTGGGAACAAAAGACTGTTAAATATCCAACAATCACACCAACAGAAGGTTTAGAAGTCTTTGCCTCTTGTTTACTGTAACAAGATTAGGTCAACGCTCCCCTCTGCCCCTTAGCCTCATCAAACCAGGGAATATCATAAAACAAAACCACTGCACTAACTCACTCACTGAAAAAGCTCACTGCCCTGCTCAAAGTATCAGAAAGATATCAAAGTATCGGGGGCTATTGCCACAGTAAATTTCAGCCTGTAACTTCCAGCTACTCAGCTGCATATCTGTCAAGCACATACATGCAAACCACACTTACATAAACTTTCTGCTCCCTTACTGCACCTCCCACCCCAAGATATCAATTCTAGCCAAGAACTTGATTAGCAACAGACTATGAAACACTTTCAGAGAACATCAGAGGTGGCACTTACAAAAGGACAGTGAACTTCCATGGCCTAAAGGCCCTAGAGCAAAGTGTGGCAGCTAGCATTGGGCACCACATGTTACAGCTGCTTTCGTACCACGAATCAAAACAAGATGCAATTTCTTTTTCTGCTCTTCTTCCCTTTCAAAACATTCCTGGTACACCTTTGGCTTCAATCTGATATTAATCCATGGCTGAATTACAGTGTATGTATGGAGCCCAGCCACATTGTATAACACATCCTTGAGTCTTTTAGCATTTGCTTCCTAGAATAGACTACTCTCACCCTCCAAGCACAGTGTGTATTGCTGTCTCCAGATGTAGCCTCTTAGAGTCAATATACTGAAAAAGGCCTGCTGAGCCCTCTTTCACAAGCAATCTTGATTCATCCTGTATCAGGGACTTCTCTCTTGTTAGTAATTTTATGCCAATTTAGGAGTTACAATTATTACATGCTCTCCCACCCCTCCCTGGCTAACTGTAAAATTATTAAACATCACAGTTACATGGACTACTTTTGTAGGATTTCTGTCTTCCTCTTTATAATTACCCATCAAAATCTGGTACATAGTGAGTTTTAAACAAATAATTCTATGCTGGTTTTGTGTTTTAATTAAATATAAATCAACACTGGTTAGGTATCTCGGGACATTTCTCATTTTACAGAAATCAGAGCTCATTTAACAGCCATAGTATTTTACAGACTTAGACACCTCTATCAGATAATGCTGGTTTCAAGTAAACAAGTAGGTTTTATTTTTTGCCCTCAAAAGTTTAATGAAGTCTTCTAGTGTCACTTAGATTTATAACCATTTAGAAAAATTTAACAGAAATATAGAACTTTATGTTTTTCTCCTTTTAAGTTCATTAGAACAAATAGAGAGAGAATGTAATCCATGCACACAGCAAGTAATCCAGCTGTAATTCATACCACAGCATAGCAGAGGTAAAGCGGTAATGCCGACATTAAACCTGATACTATTTAGTCCTTAAAGCTTGCAGGTAATCCCCCTCTTTCCAAGAACTGCACACTGAGAGAAATCAGATATATTTAAAGAATAATTCAGTATAATGAAAGTTTTAAATGAAATTTAATTTTTTAAAATTAAATCATTTAAATTGAGCTTAAACATCTAGAGCCATATTGAGGCTTCCAAAAGCAAACAGTCAGCAACTGCCTTGTTCTTTATTGAAAAAGCTCTATGGAATAAATATAAAACAGAGCATAAAAAAAGTTGACAGCTGCCAATTCAAGAGTCAGCAGTTTCCCACTGGCATATTTTGTTTAAAATACTTTGGTACCACTGTCATGTTATTAATCAAATTTAGAAAAAAAAACAACAAACCTCCATGAATTATATATTTCTAAAATACTACCAATTACCAATGTAATCATAGTTTGCATCATCTTTTAACCACATTCCCACGTGAAATATACCTCAAAAATGGCAAACAAAACACAGAACATACAAACACACATATAAGGGAGAAATCAATATGACTTCTTGAAAATATGGGTCTTGCTAAGTTTCTAGTTACCTGCATCCATTTTTCTTTAACCTGAGGCTGCAGCAAATGGAGCTTAGTGTCTGCTCTCAAGCTAAAAATCTTTGCAATAATTTGTATAGATTTGTGCAGATAAAAATAAAAATCACAGACTATATTAGATTCCAAGACTGTAAGCAACACGAACTATCATATCTGCACAACAGCATGCTGATATAGTTGGGAAAAAAAGTAAAAATAATCACAGTACAGATAACCAAGGGTCAAAGTTCTGGTTATGCATGAAGTTTCAGTATTGGCACTTCCTGTTCTGAGTCTAAAATACTCATAGTTAAATCTGTTTTGTCCTTCTTCGCTAAAGTAATGAACTGTCATTCTCTCCCCATCTTCATATAGCTCACTTACATTACTGTGAACCAATAGGCCAGTTTTAAAAGGTCCTCGGTCCACAAGAGAGAGGCATTGCCACACTGAGTCACGCAGGCCAGGGCTGCGCTCAGGCTTCCTGCATAGGGCTCAGCCCAGGAGCACCTCCCGCAGCGGAGCGGGGCGGGAGCTGGATGCCATCCCTGCACCCTGGAACGCCTCAGCTCCTTCGGACACCGCAGGTGTTGCCGACAGCCCTTAAACACGTGTCACCTCCCTCTGCACCGCGCAGGTATGTAAGGCTGGGGATGTTTTTCTCCAGCAACAGCTGTCCTACAACCTTGAGCGAGCGGCTCCTACACCAGCTTTCTCACGCCGCTCGACCACAGCAGCAACAAAGCGCGGCAGGATCTGCAGCGACCCTCACTCACATTCAGCCCGCCGCTGCAAAACCCACCAGCAGCACCTTCCCCTGGCGCGCTGACAGCTTCCCTGCGGGCTCCTGGCCGTCCTTCGGCGGGGGCCGCCGGGCCGCAGGCGCCGTCAGCGGCCGGAGGCTGCCGGGAGCGCAGGGCCGGGAGGAGGCGAGCACACAGCCGGGAGGGGGAGAGAGCGGGCCCGGAGCTCCCCCTCTCGGACCCGCCGCCCGCTCCCGACATCCGTCCTTCTGCTCCGCACCGTCCCTGTTCACGCGACCAACAGGGAAAGCCCCACAGCGAAAGGTCAGGAGCAGCAGAGTTAAACGCAAAACTCGTTTCACTTATCGCACCATTTTTCTCCCGAAAACTCGTCAAACTTCTAATTTGGTTTTGGAAGGCTTAGGGAAAGTCAGTCCATCGACCAACAGTGCCACAGCTTCAGCCACTGCCGTCAAGGATACACACGGTGTTCACATTAACTCCAAATTCAGGTTTTGAACTCCACACAATAATGTAATGGTAACTGGTAATAAAAAATTAAGCTTCTGAGAACCTGATTATCTTTGATTTTTACATAGTGGAGTACAAGCAGATCAAGGATTAAGATCTTGTTACAGTAAGCTGCTGTAAACACAAAAGTCTTTATCACCTATTTTTCTTCTTACAAATACTCCATAATCACAAGTATGCAGATATCAGAGCTATAGTGTCACCACCCAAAATAAAAACTTCAGTCAACAAGCTGAGCTTTGCTGTAGCACAGCTCCATGTGTTAAAGCATCCCTGTGCCAAACCCTCAGCCAGCTGACTGCTGCTGGAAATGGTGGGTTCCCCATTAACCAGAAATACTTCCTTTGGCTGTAACTCTCAAGATTTGGAATGGCAGTACGTTTAATGTTTCCCTGATACCATTAGAAGTAATTTGTTTCAGCTATATTTAAACAGGCAGGCACGTAGCTCTTCTCACATACATGCAACTCCTCTTGTAGCCAAGGAGTTGTTGGCTTGTCCACTAAACCCAGCCAAACCCAGCAATTTGCAGCAGACCAGCATGGGACCTCAGTTTAAATGCAAATTTATTCCCACAGCTGTGTCCAACATGAAACACACTAACAAATGCAAGCTCACACCACGAGGTATTTTACAATGTTTCAGGATTAAATTCCATATTTTTGATGGTGGTGTTCCCCAGGAAATAAGCTGGAAGATATTCTCTGGAGTGCTGCATTCCCTGGCTGCCCACACTCCTTACTATGCAGGGATCTCAGTGGGGCAGGAGCAGGAATGGCCCCAATTTATTTAAGCTTCTATCTTAATCACAGAATCTTCAGGCTGAGGCCTTGGAAGAAGATGGGAGAGTGAAAACAGAACGAGAACTCTCAAAGGTTACTTACAGTAAATAAGCTCTTCAGAGGCCAGTGTGGGTCTTTCTGGCAGTGATTTAAATTGGACAGAAGAGAGAACTGGATTTAAGACATCCTGACCCACTGGACCAAAAATGGAGCCCAGAAGTTTAGTCAATAGATCTTTGAAGGTGCATAACCAGTTGGTTTGTGGCTTTCTTTGGTTGCTTTGTTTTTAATTTAATTTGAACATGGGACTTGTAGTAAAAAATAAAAAACTGTATTTTTGAGACCTAAGCCTTCCTAAACAAAATAGCACCGAATGCTTCTGGGATTCCTGTTTAGGAAATCATTCACTGCAGGTGTACAAGCCTCACAAAAGAGGCAATCACTGAAGGCAAGGAATAATGAGACACAATAAAATATGGAAGTATAAATAAGCAGAAGAAACAGTAATAGGTATAGAATAATAGGCAAGTAATATCAACATGCAAATAAATAACAAGAAAAATAGGTAAAATGTTTAAAACTGACTGGAAAAAAAAAAGCCAGCAAAAATGTATGCTTGTAAATGTATGCTCGTAAAAAGCTCCAGCTAAGCTGAGAAATAGAAGGTTGACAGGAACTACTTGTTGTGTTGCATACGTCCATCACTTTATGGTGAGGACATTAGACACTGCTAATACCTATTTGTATATCTCAGATCATGCCTGTGGAGCAGCTGTCAAAGCATGTTGTAACACATAATCCTGGGGATCCACGGGGCTGCAAGGCTGCTGCAAAGTGAATGGTGATTGCTGCCTCACATCAGCATGTGATAAAGGTCATATCACAGGTCTTGAACAGCCAGTAAGGCACTGAGTGACCATGACTATTTAGAATATAGCACAGGGTAACATTAAGGGAGGGTTAACTTCTATAAAGAAATAAAACAACACATCAGAATTGGGGGAGGAGGTGGGGAATATGCACAGTAACCAGTTTGCATAACACAGTATGCAAACAATCTAGCAGAAGTAAATTCGAAGCATCGCTTTCACTATCTGAAAATAAAAATCCATCTTCTGAAAACCTGATGTTAGACATTGTTTAAGATACAATCAGGATGTTGAGAATTTTCTGTACCTTGATATTGGGCATCTCAAGTGATCCATCAATTAATCACCTAAACCAAATATTTCAGTAAGTGATAATCAATGTTTTACCTTTCATTTTAAAAGGGGAAATTTATCAACAATATTAAGACATATTTTTTAAATAGGAAAGGACTTCTACAGCTGAGTTGAAGACCATAGACATGTACCTTATAGATTAACTTCTATGAATAGTTATCTTTATACAATGTGATATACTAACAGAGACAGTTTGTAATTGACAGTTTGCTAATTGACAGACAAGTTCTACATTCAAACATACTGAGAAAATGGTGCACAGGAAATAATTATTTTCTAACTCTAGAATCTTAAATTCTGTGCAGAAATTTCTGCACAGAACTCACAATCTGCAGAAAGACTAAGAATAAAACTAGTCAATGGTTAAAAGAACTATTTATTGTAGGTAATATGGGGGAAATTTTTTTTTTTTTGGTGAGGGGTCACTTTCTTTGCTCATCTTTCAAGCTTTAATTAAGTGGCTATGAAATAAGGAGTAGCTATGAATGATTCTTTTGTAACCTGTTTTCAGGCTACAAATGTGTTTCTGGTTATAGAAATACTACATATAAAACCATTAGTAAGACTGCCTACTTACCAAAGCCTAGATATAAACATTAACTTGCCTGATGTCAGCATGAATTTAGGATATCAGGGTGTTTTTAAGCCTATCTTGAAAAGAAAACATCTAATCTCCATAGTTAGTTTTGGACTGACAAAATTGAGTTTGTGTGTATTCAAGAAAAAAAAAGTGATATGCCAATAGCACTTTATGGTGACCCTTATGCTGTGCATCAGAATACTCCCACAGAATTTGCAACATGAGGCCCGAAATTTAAATATTAAGTGCTTTCCTGATGGACATTGGCATTATCAGACAGCTTGCACATTTAAGCTACTTGAACCCAGAAACATTTTAGTACCCAGCACACAGAGACTGCCTAGTCTGGAATGTGCATTGGGACTAAAACTTTAAAATGCAGAAACAAGAGTCCAATCTGTTGGGAGCGTACATGTTTCTTGCTAAAGCTGTGCTGGCCTAAAATAGTGCTAAAATTAATTTTGTTTCCTTGTACTGCTAGGTAGGTCAACATGCGGGATTTTTTTCCCACCTAAAAACAAGGCTAGAGCTTTGGCAATTCAGCACCAGTAAAACCAGAAGAGACTTCAGGCCAAAACCTGTAACCCAATAAAACACCAGCATGTATATCTGAGTGGCAGCTGTATGAAGTGTTCTGGGTTTTTCTGTATCTGTACGTTAAACTCACTTTGAACCCCAAATCAGGTTTTTTATGTTTCAGTACCATGGATATTTCAGCACCAAAGGACAGAAGAGGGGTGACAGAGAAATGCAAGTCAGAGTGCTTAAGAAAGCCAAAATGGTACTTATTTTGCATATAGAGATGATTTCAGAAGAATCTCTGAACCTCTAGCTGATAATTTCTGCAGACATCTTATCTAAACCACATTTAGCAGAAAAGAAGACAGGGGACCCAGATTTCTATGAATTCCAATTATCCTGACTCAACTCCTCCAACAAATCAAGCATCTGATCTATTTTCAGAACCACTCTCTACAAAGCTGTGTTTGTGGCCTATAAGACAATCCTTTTACTCTTAAAGCATTACAGACCTTCATAAAAAAATCTTAACTATTGTACTGAGGAAGAGTACAAAACTCCAACTAACAAGTGGTGCTTGACAGACACTCAGTTATGCTTGTATTACCTTACAGATGAGACTAATGCCTCAGCAATCCCAACTTTTCACAGTAGCTCCTCCAGAAACCCTATGGGATTCTGGATTCTTGTTTAATCTCTTGGAAAAATGAGGAACACTAGTTTGCTTGAGGAGTGCCTTAATGCTGCACAATACACTCCTAAATTGACAAATTAGACTATTGGGAAATCCTAGAAGGACTGAGATATATCCATATCCTGAGATAATGCCTTTTTTTTCCTGCTTATCCCCTCCATGTATCAGAATTTGTCTATATTTGAGGCAGGGAACAGCTACTCCACTCCCTTTCACTTGATTTCAGTCAATCCTTGCATGAAGTTTGCTCCATCCTACACACAAATTATGACAAACAGGGTTCTCTCCTTTTCATTCTCTCTCCAGGCCAAGAAGGTGTTGTCCATATAGGCGTCAAAATGTATACAAATCGCATTTTAAAATCAGCTTCTAACAGTGTAATAAAAGACAACCTACCCTCTGTTTTCTTAGGAAAACATCTTTTCAGAAAGTGTTTATTTGATGTCAAGCACAGGATTACTTGTTTCTTGGTCATGCTCCCTAGGGGTTCCTAAAGACCAGTTTGTCTTATTAAAGATGAACTATCATAACAACAAAATTAAGAACAAGTTCTATTTCCATTTTGAGCTAGACATAGCTTCCTTGCTGTAAACCTTCAAACCTAAACTATCTAGGCAAGTTGAAGTACCAAGAAGTGATTGCACTGTCTTTCCCAAATTGCTAGGGTTAATACTGTACAATCATGTCAAACCCAGTCTTTGTTCTCAATTGCTCAAAAATGACTTCACACATGTGGGCACCTCATGTGCCATGGGCTCAGCAGTACCACTGCAGGTGGCTCGGGCACTTTGCTCAGGTACACATCATGCTCAGGTACTTCTAGGATAACCAGTGAAACCAACCCAACAAGGACCATACATCCCTCCTCCTACACTTAAACCTGAATTCTTCAAGTGAGCTCATGCAGACAGTATATCTTTCAGTACTGCTGCCATACAACTTTTTGCACTACTCTATGTCTCTAAAAGTTTTTGAGTATTTTAAAATAATATTTACTAATATAATTTACTGATAATATTTAATGATTTAATAATGCTAAATGATACACAAAGAGTTAATGAATTCACAAGTAAAATACACAAAATATTATTTCTTATAGAAGCAATGCTGCTGTATTTTGAAATGGTTTCTGAAGTTTATTACTTTTGTCCTCATATACACACTGCTTCCTTAAGGTGTTACAGGCCCTCAAATGTATCCTTTAACTACCTGTAGCAAACAAGAACAAGTCTCGATGTGTGCAATGCTGCACACACTTTCACAAGCACCCCAATATTATATTTCTTAGCTGTGAAATTCCACAATCACAGGTACTAGTTGGTATCTCCTACTGACTTAATTTAAGTGATAATAAGGGTTTATTTCAATTAGTCTCACATTAGAATCAGTGATTTAGATTTAAATTAAATTCACATAATTTTCATGTCCTGTGGGTATGAATGTTTTGACAGTACTGCAAAAATGTGCTGCAAGTTGCATAGAAGTTGACTGAAACCGTCAAACCAGTATTTAATTGCTTGCTGACATGTGCCTCAAAAAAAGTCCAGAGTGGATTTGTCTGAACGTACAAAAGGCCATGCAGAAAACACATTTTAAAATAATCTCCATGCATTGTAAAATACAGGTTTTATTGCTACATTTTTAATTCCTGAATCAAACACTACAGCTTTTGCTTGTCATTTGCTCTATGACTACATGCATCACCTCAGACTTCAAGAATTCTTTTTTCCATATAATGGATATTATAAAATAATACTTCCAAAATTTGACAAATATTAAAAAAAAAAGTTTTAAACATAAAAAATTCATTATTTCTTTTGTGCTGATCCCCAGCTCTTGAAAAACTGTAACATCCGTGCAATCTCATTAAATACATTTTCTCAGATAATGTACAAGAAAAGTAATCCACAAGCAATGTGTAAACTTCACAAAGTTTTTGCAGAAACTTGTATATTCGATCTGTTATCTCTTCTCTCCTGAATTTGATGCTGCAGAAGGCAATATTCTGGACATGTAGCCCAGCAGTCCTCACCACTTTTTCCCCACTTAAATCTCATTTTCTGTAATTTACAATTTTTACTTTAATCCTAATCAGTCAGTAAAGTTTTAGAGCTGTCTTCTAGACTTTCTATGTCTTTTGGTAATTTTAACAGGCTTACTTCACACATTAAAACCTACTCTTCTTCACCACATCCCTCTTTAGGGCTGTGAATTCTGTTAGAGAAGAGCACTTTTGGAAAAAAAGCATGTTGCTACCAATTCTTAGATCATAGAATCACAGAATGATTTGGGTTGGAAGGACCTTAACAGTCATCCAATTCCAACTCACTTGTTTATGGTAGTGACACTTTTCACTAGACCAGGTTGCTCAAAGCCCCATCCAGCCTGGCTTTGCACACTTCCAGGGATGGGGCAGCCACAGCTTCTCTGGACAACCCATGCCAGTGTCTCACCATTCTCACAGCACAGAATTTCTTCTAACAGCTAATCTTAACCCGCCCTCTTTCAGTCTGAAGCCATTCCCCCCTGTTGTCACTATATGATCTTGTAAAAAGTCCCTCTCCAGCTTTCCTGTAGCCCCCCTTGGTACCGGAAGGTGCTCCAAGGTGTCGCCAGAACCTTCTGTTCTCCAGGTTGAACAACCCCAGCTTTCTTAATCTGTCTACACAGCAGAGGTGCTTCAGCTTTCAGATCATTCTCTGTAGCCTTTCTCTGGATTTGCCCCAACAGGTCCATGTCCTTTATACCAAGGAATCATTATATTGAGGGCTCAGAGCTGGATGCAGTACTCCAGGTGGGGTCTCCTGAGAGCAGAGTAGAGGGGAAGAATCACCTTTCTCAACCTGCTGCCCATGCTGTTTTTGATGCAGCCAAGGATATGGCTGGCAATATTATCAATCTAGTTATGTCAACAGTTCATAGGTACCAATTAAAAAAAAAAAATCAAAACACCCTCAAACCTGAACAGAGCCCAGAAAAAGACCACTTTAAGATAAACTCAATCTTCAAGGTCAGGTGTCCTTTTCAAAAGATATGCTTTTAAGACAGTAATTTAGAGAAAACAGGCAGAGCTGAATTAATAATTAATTGTGGCTGCTGTTCCCTATGCAAGTGCCACTCTGAACCATGCATTCTCCCTGCTTTTGCCTTGCACCATCTCTGGCATCCACCTACTGCCCTGATGGGTGAGCTTAGCTTGCTAAACCAGCAGAAAACTAACCAAAGAAAGGGGAAGACATTGCTAAACCACAAATAAATCGAAGTGAATGGCTTTTTCCTATTATTCAATATAAAGCTGAATAGTGTCACTACAGGGTGAGATGAGCAGCAGGGAAGGAAGAGTATCCCTGGACTGGGTAGGAAGGGTGAGCGATGAAGAGCATGGTCTGCTCTCTGCAGCAGGGTGCCTTCAGATCCATCTGGGACACCCTGCCACAGTGAGAGTCAGCAGAGCTGTAGAAAGGGCACTGATGTCACCAGCAGAGAAAACATCCCAGAGAGATGATCATGTTTTAAAGCTATGGGAGGTTTTGCTGCTGTTGAAACAGGTTCTTGTGTGTTTTACAAGGACCATGGTTGCCACTTTGTTATCAGTCCTTGCTGTACCGTGTGACCTGTGGCTGCTCTCACAGCTGAGTCTCCAACCCATCTTCTCTTCCTCCAGTCTTTACCAATCGAGGCTCAAAGAGTTTATTCTCACAAAACAGCCCTGACCACTGTCCTATTTCAAACAGAGTTATTCTGGGAAACAATGGCAAGGGTGGGAGTCTGGAATCAATTCCGTGATGCTGGTACCACACTGACTGGCCTTAGTTAACCCCTTCAGTTATGGCAGCAGAGGACATGATGAATTCAGTAAGAACGAGTAACTAACTCTAAAGTTCTGAGAAATGTGATTAGGGGTCTGTAAAGAACTGGATGAAAAAATGAAAGAAACTTCACTCACTATCCTTGTGTATCATCAGGAAAAAGCACACCTCACCTTCAAGAACAAAACACTAGAAAAACTTAGACCTGCTGAGCCTAGTGGACACTGCAGACCTACTTCATCACTGACTTCTGCACACCTAAGAAAAGACTATTACAGAACTAATACAGAGTATGAGAATTTTGTCATAACAGTTCTCCATGACTTGGGGCTCAACATTATTACAATATCAGGACCTTCCTTAAGAGACTAAGCCAGTGCATTTTAAAAAAAAATCCTATCCTGACAACGAAAATTCTCTATATCATAAACTTTAAAATAAAAGCATTTTGCATGTTTCATTTGCCCTGAAGTTTTCAAATAAAATATGAACTGGAAGAACAATTGTTGTACTATTTATTTTCTCTCTTAGTCACTTAAGCCACATTTTTTTAGTTAAAATAATTTTTAGAAGAAAAGAATTCAGAAAAATAATCTCACTACATTAAAATTAAGTTCTACATTAAAACAAAGTTCCACTATACCAAAATTGACAACATGGAATAAATAAAACATAGGTTGCCCATCAGATGTAAAACCAGGATGTAAGCTGGTGTAAAACTGTTAGTAATGTTCATATGCAGCACAATCAAAGTGATTATTGCATTTCTTACAACACTGTGTGAATATTTCACACATCAGGAAAAGAAAAATCACAAAAGCAAGAGACATGAGGAAGCCTTTCGATAATGTAACAATAGATGGATTACAACCAATGTTAAAAAAGCAAACTGCCACAAAATGAGACCTTTTTTTGTAAATGGCTAATCCAAATTAATAAAATAACTACTAAACATCACTGCAGGTAACAATTTACCTTCAGTTAATATCACCTAAGCCAAAACATATTTTAATGTAACAGTATGGGTTACATTTTGAAACACTTCAGTCATTTTAGCATCAGCACAATCCAATGTTTCTAGGAATGCAAGTCATTTTTATTAGGCAGCCAGCTGCAGACATTGCTGGAACTAAAGTTCCAGAAAAACTGGGAAAATTACCATTCATATCCTTTCAAAAGCTTCCCAAACATATGAATGGAAGCTGTGTTTGAATGGCAGAAGTCAAACAATTTGGAAAACTAGATTAAAGGAAATAAGTGGTGATTTATTCTCAGTGTATCTTTTCATTCCACATAAAAATGCTTGTGCTTAGTGACCAGGATTTAGTCCATACTTACAAGAAGATACTACTGCAATGATGTATTATGAAATAATCTTTGAAAAAAATTAACTAGGAGCAACTGCTTTAAAGAATTCCTTTCCTGCTCACAGCATCAGGACGGCAGCGATGACTAATGGGGAGAGGCGCTGCTCGGCCAGCTCAGTCCCACAGTGTGGGAGAGGCACTGCATACCAGGGAATGCTTGCAGGGAATGTGAAGCAGATACTCCTGTATCACAGGGAAATAAATGGGGCAGTAAGACAAATAAAGCTGCTCAGCCTTTCCTCCTGTAGTATATTTAAAGCATAATTAAAATTAACTGCTAAATGTCAGTGCAATCTTATGAAAATTCCCTTTATTTCTGTATGTAAAGCTAATACTGAATGGGTTTCTTACACATAGATGTCTATACTGTATTCACCTAAAGAAAATTAAGCCCAGGTCTCCACGGCCATTACATGATAATATGTGCAAAGCCCACATGATAAAATCTTTAATTCTGTAATAATACTGACTCTCAAATTTTCATAATTCTTCCTTTTCACATGAAAATCAAACATTTTAGGCCACAGTACAGCTTCCTATACAATTGTTACCACAGCCGTCATTCTACAATTCAAACAAATTATTAATTATTACAGCTTTAACCCAGCATGAGAAATTCTCATTAATTTCTAGATGATGCAAAGAAACTTCTTGTTCTTAGTTTAAAAAGCAGAATTAAAGTTCTTTTAAATAGGTATACTTCTTATTTTTTTTTTAATAACAATACTAATAGACAAGGTTTCAAAATTTCCAGGAATATATCTTCAGGTGATCAGAATGAGACACTTAATACATCCTACTGCAGTTTCCAATCATATAAAAAGTAGAATTAGCTAACATTATGCTGACCACACTTTACCATCTCAAATTTTAGAGAAGTTACATGGAGATTCTTGGCAGAAAATTCGCAGCCTTGGAATCCCCAAGCCATTTCTTCCAAATAAGATAACAGACATCCTGCTAACCAAGGGGATCTCAAAGAAGTCAGCTATACCTGCACAACATAATATGCCTGTGCTATAACCATGATTCTGCTTCTACTTGCATGGTTCAATTATTTAGGAATAAATTGACATTCCTAAAACTAATCATTAAATTGAATATTTTAAGACACAATTGGGACTGATCTGTGTGATTCAGCTGAAGCTGAGCTTTAAAATGAAACATATCAGAAAAATGGGAAAGGCAAAGCACAACAAGTAAAATCAGCTTAGGTCAACAATGATGCTGTTTCATCCAGTGCAAAAGTCTTATGAGAATTGCACTAAAAAAAGAATCCTACTAAAAAGGGANAAAAAAAAAAAAAAAGAAGGGTCAGACAGGGTGAAATAAAAAATAGAGCCTTTAAAAGCCCTGAACAATTTGCAACACAAATACTGAGGAGCAAGCAGCTTCCTCTTTGAATGAAGCAAGGGTCTGACCCCTTCCTGTGTTGCATATCCCAGCACTTGCTTAATATGTTTTCTACCGGCAGTAAAAGAAACATCAATTCTATCAGCTTTACAGACATGTGTGTATCAAAAAAGAAACCATATTGTATTCCATTCAGTTACAGAGGAGATAGAAGATGTATTTGAATGAGTATCTTCAGATTGTTATTGCCTGAACTGGTCCACAACATTACTTGTGATGAAATAGCTCATAACTTAAACTTCATAAATAAATATTAACTTGAGAGTTTTTAAAGAAGATCCTCTAATAACCTAAGAACACAAAATGACTGATACAAAATTTACAAGAAAAACACAAGAAGATCATGGAGAAAATTGTACCTTGGCAACTCATGCAACCCCATAGTATGCCTTACAATGCTGAGTTCAGCTACACTTTATGCATTAATTTCCTTCATAGACATAAACTGCCCAGGTTAGATCTGCAGCTAGCTGACTCTTACACAGACACTCACAAGTTTCAGACGGTTATGTTAATTGTAGCTATGAAGGTTGCAATACTCTTTCAAAAAATGAAAGTAGCAGTGGACCCCTCAAAATCCTGTCTGGACAGATCCGACGCAAGCACAGTTTGCAATCTGCCAAAGCTAAAGAAGAACAGGCTGCAAAGTGAAGGTATGATGTGCTGCTGCAGCAGAGGAGACAGCTGTGTTAGATCATACACACATAAAAACACCACCTGTTTTACCTGTTTAACAGTTGCTATTATGCAACTCTGACTGCAGAGAGTCAGCTGGCATTTGTATATACCCTTCCAATTAGACTGAGTTTTCCAACAGATAATTCTAGCTCTAAGTGTTAAAGAAAATAATTACATACTATTTTCTTTTTTGTGTTATTTGTATGTTTTGGGTAAGAAAAAAAAAAGGTTGGTGAAACCTGAAATTAAACACTGAAGTCTAAAACAACAAAATCAAGACATTAGGCAACTCTAAAATGACATTAAACTAAGTTAAAAAACTGAAAATATATCTGCTTTATAAAATGCAACTATGGAGAAAACTGTCAATGAAAAACAGTTAAAGTCTTGCTTTTNAAAATATATCTGCTTTATAAAATGCAACTATGGAGAAAACTGTCAATGAAAAACAGTTAAAACAAAGTCTTGCTTTCGACTAGTTGGATTTAACTGTTCAGTGGAATGAATTTGTTTCTATAGCTCTCTTTTTAATGTGTGGTACTTGAAGCTCTATGTATCATTTATTTGAACTTTATTTCAACTCATCAATACTACCTTGCTAGAATTGTCACTTTCAAACCTGTGAGTTAAAATACAAAATAAAACACGAGTTTATCTTCTTATGGAGTACTTCTGGTACAAATGTTGGCAACAACTTTATAATTCCTTCATATAACTGCATCACATGATAAGCAACTGGGAATGAAACTGTCCTAGCGCGGGGGATACTGAGTACCTTGGATCCCTCAGCAGATGAAAGCAAAGCAGAGGCTGAAGTCAGCTTTGCCAGGTTTCACTGACACAGATCTGAACATGCAAAGAAGAAAGACAATTCACTCCTTCTTGCCTGCATTTCCAAAATCTACCTCTGTACTTTGACCTTCCATCACACAGAGCACGAACAGGCCACTCACAAGTTCAAGATGACTGGGCATCCTCAAATTAGGGCAGAAGCAAAAATTCAGCTTTGTTCCCTTATGCCTCCCTCCAGCTATTTGCTCTGAGTGCTAAGAGAATCACCAGGAGAAGGCAGGAAAGCACATGGATAAATACTGGCAGGGAGTGTCAAAGAGGAACAACCTCGGAGCATGCACAGGCAACTACCTTCACTTGACCCATGCTAACCATAAGATAAAATCTTTTCAATTGTCTGTTTCTAAGAACTCCTAAATGGAAGGATGGCTGAATAAGTATCATAGTGATCTCAAAACTACTAATGTCTGTGAGACCCAGTAGTTCAGTCTATATAATTTTGTTTCTCTAATTTATGAAAATAAACCAGAGTGAAAGCTGTGAATGTAACACGGACTGGATATGCAAATATCCTGACCTGTTCCCCTTCTTAGTTCCAACAAAAAAAAACCCCAAACACTGCTAAGCGTGTTCCTTGCTGCAGGATTGCCATTGACCTTTCATTCCTGTCCCTTTCCAAAAGCCAAGACAAGGTAATTTTGAGCTACTTTAATTCCAGTCTGCCAGATAATGTTTATGGAGCAGCAGGGATCTGGGACATGGAAGAGAAGAAAGGCTGAAATACTCCAGTTCCTCCCATGGCTGTCTAACGAATTCCAGTTGAAGTTTTCATGACTCCCAGGATTCCAAGCTAAAACACGTGAACTCTGATACTGGGATTGCGTGTAAGAACCTTATGCACCTCGGCCTTCTGCTTTTGGGAGACAATATAAAGGGTTTTTGGTTTTTTGTTGTGGTTTGTTTTTTACCCACCTCCCCATGCCTTCCATCTCTGCAATAAAATGACTCTGACCTTAACAGAGCAAATATTAAAGGGCACCTGTAGTATCATCATGCCATACATTAGGGAATATTTAACTCTGTGTATGTATAGCCCATAGCTCTCTACTGGACCAACTGGACATGAACAACGCCATGGAATCATAAGGGAACCCTCAGGCTTTGTCATCCAACGCACTGCTGGTAACTGCTGCCTGAGCATTCAGACTATCCTTAAAATTACTTTATATTCACAACACATCAGTTGTTATCAACTGGACCAGCAAACACAGCAGCTAATATAATATGGCTTTTCCTTTTCCCCCTCAAATATCAATACACGATCCTCTGACAAATTCTTTAGCTGCCTTTATTTCTACTTTACAATCAGCTACTTCAGCTTGGTTCAGAGAATGGATTCATATCTAAAATTCTGATAGAATAGTAAGTATTTCTAAATATATTTTTTTAATTAGAAAGCCATTTAGTGCTAAGTCTTTAAACAAGACAAAGTTGGTGAAAGGGAGATGACTACTTCCCTGATAAAAGCACTCACCTTTCTGTAATCTGTCTTGAACCCAAATCTTCCCCTCTTCATAAAAGGTCTCTGACAAGGATAAATCCTTGTGAAGGGTGTTAAGGAGTTGCTCTCTCTCCATCCTGCTGAAATTATTTTAGCCCTTTATAAACACATTTCCTGAACCACAGATTGGATGCCAAGTATCTTACTTGTGAAAGTTAGGGACAAATTCCCCCTCTTATTCTGCTCAACTGCTGTTACTTTATGCAAAACAAAAACACCAAAAGGAAAGAAGAAATCAGTGTGGACTAGAACTTGTGTTTTCCAATAGCAAAAGCCCTCAGTCTGCAGGCAATTCTGTTCCTCTCAATCATTTGCATTCCTTTTCCATACAAAACATGCAACACGAGAAGCAGGCAAAGTCTCACAAGCAGAATTGTTCCACCACAACCTTGCAGATGAGATATCCCAATTCTCATTAGCATTTCTTTATGGAAAAGAGAAAAAATACCTATCAACACCAAGTAGCCTGCTTAGGGTGCTCTCGATTCAAATTCCCTCAGATTTGGGAAAACAAGTGTAAAGAGAATGTACCACATTGCACATTAACTGTTCTAAACACCCCACTAGTGGCTAAAGGAACAGAAATTATTTTGCAGATTTAGAATTTAATTTCCTCTGGGTTTCTTTTTCCAGTCTCTTTAAAGAGATTTTACCTCAGGCCAAGTGCAATACTTCACCTCTATGGGCATGGAAATTATTTTGGTAAGAAAATGAGTGAAAGATCAGTTATGGCTCAAGCTATTTTTTAATGTGAAAAACTGCTGTTTTCTTCTTCAGCAAGCTGTAGGAAAAAAAATCCTATTCTTTTACCAATTGATCTACTCAGGAAGTGGCAATAAACCACACCCTAGTAGTTATTACAGAATTAGGGCTACAACTGCATTTGGAGTGCAATGAACAGGTCAGGCAATATATGTGAATACATACAGAAATGCATACACATAGACACTTGGGCAAAAAAAAAACCAAAAAACCAACAACTTTGCTTTGTTTACAATCATGACAAAAATTATCTTTATGGTCCAGATGCCCCAAAGGGCTTAGAAAACCCATCTCCACTTGAACTACTGACTTGACACAAGGGAAATCCAACTGACATAGTCTACTTAAGCAACTAAGTGAAATGAGGTCATTTCTAAAAGAAAAGATACCTCCTGTTGAGGCAGAATGGAGGGTTGCAGGCCCATCACCCAAAGGCTATAGAACTACTGACAGGCCAAGGAAAAGAGGGTAAAAATGGTTCTCAAAGAAAGAATTTAGCAACGGCATGCAGCAAGAGCCTGCATTAGTGCCTGAACTATTCAGCATATCCAGAAATTATTGAAAAAGGTGGTAGTTAGTGAGAGAACAAGATTTTTGCTATATACTTACTTAGATGATGATCTAATAAATTTGATCTTATAAAGATGAAAATCAACAGACTGCAGAAAGACCTAATATTGACCAGTGTAATAAAATAATAAATGAAATTCAATGTAGAGAAATGTAAAGTGACAGACATGGAAGAAGAAAACTATCTTCACTTTAGATATAAAATTATGGTCTTTAAATTATTATTACACAGTAATGAAACACTGGTCTTGTAACAGTTCTATGAAATTATCATCTCAATTATGTGTGGTGATCACAAAGACAAAACAAATGTTAGGCAAGGAATACAGCACATCATGACACTGTTCCCCTTCCTTCAAAAATGGTTTAGAAGAGTTAGGCAAGATATAAAAACACACAGGAAAGACATTGGGAGTTTCCGCAAGTGACAATTAGACCAATTTGGACTTGAAAAACTGGATGAGTGATGACAGAGGAGGGTTATGGTGTGCATTTATTATGAACATGGACAGGAAATGATCATTTGTTGCCAGTTCAAAAAACCTCCAAAAAGGGTAGTATTTCTTCACACAGTGTAAGCTAAGTTTTAAGAATCCTTTCCAAGGGACCACATAGCTCTCAAGTTTCCATTAACTTCAAAAAACCCACTGTGTCAACAGTTGTTTAGCAGCACAGTGACAAATACCAGATTTTTCTTTTCAATGTTTCCTTTTTTTGCTGCACCATTTCTATATTCATTTAACTAAACATGCAGTTCTGCATTGTGCTCTTCTTCACAGGCTTTTTTGTCTGGTCTTGACCATGCCTTTCCTGCCCATGCAAAAATGCTGAAACTTTTACTGCTTGTTTCAGCATTCTTGCTACATACATCTGGTATTAGACAGTGACAAAGATTTATTTAAACTGCAAATAAATATTTTGTTGTCCTAGCCAGATTCAAAAGCATTACTTCCACTCACATTTTACAGTATTCATCTATCTAGAATCACAGAATAAGAAACACTTGTTTTCAGACTCATTAGGACAAGCACAATACTTCCACAAGATGCTTCCACAGAGAAAGCTTAAAGAACAGACAGGGATGCACTGGTCTCCACAGCTCCTGCAGTCTTGTCACCATCACAGAAAACTAAATCTATCTGAAACATCTATAATCGCTGTAGACTTTTAGAGTATTGTTGGCCCATTACTGGTCCAAGTTTCAGCTTGCACATATGTATTCCTGCTTCAGTATTTTTAGGTAGAAGTGGCAATGAAAAGAGACTCCTCCCTGTCAATCCTAACTGAATTAAAAAGTGGAATAGATTTTCAATTACCAATCTCAAATCTAAACCATGAAACTACAGTTAATTAAAAAAAAACAAACTTATAAATCAAATTTCTCTAGTTACCCAATTAGTAAAGCACAATATTGATGACATACTCATGAAAAGAATACCTTGTAAAACAGAGGGAATAAACTGAAAGCACGTGTATCTAATAATGAGACATTAATGCTTGCCTTAAACATTTCTCACGTGCAATGCTTGATATTTTATGTAAGTATGCTATTAGTTATACTTCACTAGTTGCAGAGCAGATGCTAGGCATGATAAAAGAGTATTTCGCAGAAACAAGAAGTCTGCCGAAAAAAGCGAGTGGAAAAATGTTATTCCCCAGAAAATTCGTCAAAGAAAATGTTCCTAGTTAACAGCATCACTAATTTCACAAACATAAATTGTTAACGAGGCAAGTTTTCTAAATTTTATTTAGTCATCTTAACAATAGGTGGGTTTTGGTGCAGAAAGCTAAACCAAGTGTTGGAAAATTGATCATAATGAAAATATGCATGCATTAAAGTGAACCAGTAGTCCATCATCATTTGTGTAACATGTTAAACATTTCTTTAACTGTATCATGAGTAATACAATTTTTTAATCTCACTAAATGAATGCAAAAAAATTTATTTTGAAAACAGAAGCCTACAGTGTGTCTAACCTACCTGTAGTAATAGAACAAGGCCTAATTCAATATTTTACATTTTAATGTGACAATTATTACATTAATATCACCAGTTAAACATAATAGTAATAAGCCATTAAGATAATTATATGAATCACTACAGGGGTATGAAATGGGAAACACAAGGAGCTTCAGATATATGTGAAATGATGAGAACTTTAAGTACAGTAATTGTATGCCCACAAATACAATGTTTTGAATAGATTTGGCACTAGTCAGGTAACATGAGGTTGTGTACTAGTATTAAAATGAAATAAACAGAACTTAATAGATTTTAAACATGGGAATGTGACAAAAATGTTTGCATACTAGATTAAAAAATAGTATTAAAATAAACAAGAAGAAATATTTTTAAAAATTGAACAAGTATACAAAACTTAAGGTAAATGTTACTATTAAAAACTGTGGGAAAAGTAATTTGCAAGCCTTGTACTAGTGAGTTTATCACAGCTGAGATTTCCCTCTACCAAATATAGTGTTTTTTTTAAAAACACCAAATTAAAAAAAAATTCTTCATGAAAGGCATTTAGTGTAACTACTTCCAGCTTGAAAATAAATCATAAAGCTCTTGAAATACAGTCCAATATTTAATTTAATTGCTCTCCATTGCACATCCAGGAACAAGGACATAAGACTACCCTGTCATCTCCCTGCATGCCAATGGAATTTTTGTATTCCTCCCTACACCCCAAGTGGTCTGTAACACTAACACTGCTGGAAGGAAGCACTTCAGCCTCTCAGAAGCAGCACTTCCAGAACGTAACAAGCCATTCCAGCTTTCTGTACACTCACCAGTGTGCATCACAAGGCAGTTGTGAGGGCCACAGCTGTACTGGGGTCATCCAGACTCCTGCCAGGCCCAGTTCTCCAGCTCTGAAGGAAGCCCTTGAACGCCCAAGACAAACTGCAACTCCAGCCCCACCTGCCACCTCATCTGCAGGCTCAGCAACCACAACTCATGGCACAGGAGATGTTCAGCTGCCAGAGAAGACACTAACCCAAGAAAGTGCTACCGTTTATGCAAGGAAAAACCCAATAGTTAATAGACAGGAATTAACTTCATGAGCCAGCTTACAGAAAAAGTTTAATACATGGACAGTAAGAAATTACTAGTCTTGTGACATGCTTTGCAAGAAAATGCTAAATGATAACACAGGAGAAATTGCTACATTCAGAAAATTAACTAAACCCAAAATATTTAAACAACTATTAAAGTCACGGTCAATGAGGAGGGCTATGTGCAGACATGACTTCTACAGACTTCTGCAGAAATGGAACTTAAAATATTTGATAGTAGCTAATTCAAATGTTAATTACCTTCTGCAATACATGGAAAGTGAAACACTGTTAACAAAAAATCCCACGCTCCACACTAAAAAACTCCACTACATCTTCTTTGTCTAGTTACATGCAGGAAGTACAAAGAGATAACAGAGACAAGACTTGCTCTTAACACTTCTGTACTTCTAAATGCAGTGAAGAAGCAATGACTTCTTATTTGGGTATTTGGCAAATTCAGGTTCCACTGCAAATTTTCTCTCTTTAGAGTACACCACAATCTGATGTAAGAAGGAATTTGATCTTGCTTATCTTTTACTCACCAAAACACTTCCAAACAGTAATTTCAAAAGCTCTTAATTCTGTTTTGGACTTTGTCTAGGAAAGTCTTTTTAAAATTATTTTTAAAAATATTCCTTCTCTAAGATGGAAAGCATCCACCTTACTCAGTAAGACATGCAATGGAAGATTTGAAGCCAAATACTCCAAGTTTTAATTTTGTCAGATTTTACAGATTACGACACAAAATTTTCACTACACTTCTCTCCTCCCTCCCACTATCACAACTCCCATCCCTCCACCAATTAAGCAGCCAAAAGACTGATGCACTAAACACAGCCCTGTAAATTATAGTATGTAGGAGATTAAACTTAATCCTAATGCTACAGTCAACCTTCAACAGCTGAGTTCTATTATTGGACACTCCTTAAAAGAAATCCTTATTGGTTACTATTTAAAACTCCAACTCTATTAAAATCTTGACTGAAAGAAATTGCACGTGATATGTATTGCCCATCACTGCCATGACAACAACACCCAGTTCAAGTATGTACTGCATCTTTTACCACAATTTATCCAAAGTAAATAAATACAAAATGGTTCACTAATCAAATGAATACACAATGTGGAAGAGATGAGCTGATTTATAATGGTAAGGATCATGGGTAAACTAGAATAATAAGACTTCCAGAGCACTGAAAAGCCCAGTGTCATTATTATTCTTTTAATCTCCTGGATTTATTTAAGATCACCATTGTAAAATTCTAACACAGTCAAGGCACCATAAAGAACTTAATAGAAAACATCAAGGGAAAAGACAACTAATTGATGTTTCACTTCCAGACTTCAATTTCATGCACAGGACAAGAAATATGGGGAGGGTTAGTATGCTGAATAGCAACTGCATGCATGTGTGGCATTCTGTTCACTGCTGAATGTTTTCTCCTGTTGAATACCTACTGCTCTCCAATGCACAGTCCTTTGAGATTCAATGTTCCGAAGTGTTCCTGCTTTCTCATTCAAAGAATCTTTAGAATGAAGAAATTTTCCATTATTGACACATCAACCTAAGGCCAAGCTATCTGTGGGAAGTTGTCAGCTTCCTACTTACACTACTCATTGACCTTGTAATTCTTCATGTATCCTATCTATTTCTATATCTGAACTTCCCTGTTTTAGGTTCTGTCACTGATGATGAATTAGTAAAAATAAAGAAAACAATTTAAGCAACAGTTGGCAGTAGAAAATACCAAAAAAAGCCAACACTATCCAATATTATGCTACTTGCTTCTAAGGAAACAGGTCAGCAGGTCTGAACACAGCTCCACTTTTAATTCACATGCTAGACTAAGTAAAGAAAGCACAACAAACTCCTCCAAGCCTTGAGCACGTCTCAGCAACCTGCCAGGTGAAGACACATTATGTTCTGAACATCAGATGCACATTCTTCAGTCCCATCACAGTCCTTCCCTTTGATCTGGGTGTTACACTCTACATTCAGGTTCACTTTGTCTGATACATCTCTGCTGAAAAGAAAGCATGTGTTGTCTTGCTCTCGCCTGGGTTATGGTGGGAAAGTCTTCCTCTCTTAGGAGGTAGAAGGTGAGAGAATAGCTCCTAGGTGGTAAGGTTACTAAATCCAAATCTCTTGCTTCCTGGACAAGTAAGTACAGAGAAGACAGGATTTTGTTGTTGTTTTCCTTGAATGAACACAGTCTTGTCAATATATCTTTCAGTGAAAATATAAAAAAAAAGCCCAGGACTGTTTGTGGTCCTGAATGACCACAGTAGCCAATACAGAGGTGACCAACACTCTCACACATACAAGCAGCCATTAAGGATTTTTCTTTATTTTATCACTTGAATCAAGTACTGAAATGTCAGTTGATTGCGTTTTATGCAGCTAAGTGCTTTTCTGGCCAGACTCTATCAGCAGTTAGCATACAAACAAAGTGAGATTTTTGTAACAGAATAAACAAAGACAGAAATTTGCATTTTTGTACCTATTCAGAGCCTAAAGAATTGCTGACAGTCTAAAAATATGTCACTCCAAGAATACGTAAGGAAAAAGATGAGTTCAAAGGAATGCTGGTTTAGTTTTGCCTCTTCAAGGGTAATACTTGACCTGGATGGACCATGCAGGTATGTATTTAACTACTCCAGGAATGGTGCAAAAGATGGCTGGTGATACCAATTTCTGCCATTATGCTGGGCTTGGGAATCTTACAAGGACATGAACATGACAGACCTACATGTACGGTTGCAGGAACTACAGCTGAGATTTTCATCACTGACAGAAGACAGAGGTTTATGCTACAGGCTGTACCTTTGTCTTGAGAACAAGATTTATGATAGGAAGACTGCAAAGCCACCAAAACTTTTTTTTGGAAACAAGGGGTTTCCAATTTAGAGCAATAGAAATTAGAGCATCAGACAAAAATCGGTGTATCCTAGGCAGCTACATAAGAAAAACATACATATAAAGTACATAAAACATTCAAATCCATCTTCCTTCTGTCCCTACCTCTACCAAAAGAAAAACTTGAATCTTGTCAGTCTAGCTGCTACTGTTTCCATTTTGAAAAAAAAAGCCAAAGGGACAAGAATAATTTTTATAATTTTATTTCTTTTATGCAGTGAAACCTAAACACGTGACTAGGAGGAAGTTATTTAATCAATAATGATATCATAGAACAAGTTTTGACAAGGCTATGAATAAAGAAAATTGCAGTAACAGGAGAATCACCCTAAGCGTCATTGCCTTTTAAGGGCACAAAAATGCCTCTGATAAAAGGTCAAATGCAGGGGATAAAATATTAACAACTACAAACCTCCAAACAGTTGCATTTAATAAAAAAAAAAGGTACCAAATAATTGAAAATATAAAACCAGAATATGTCAAATGTGACACTGACACCTGGTTCAAAACCCCTGTGCAAGAAAGGTGCCAACTAGTAATGCTCAAGCTAGTGTTAAAAAAGCCAATCATTCTTATTCATACTTTAAGTTCAGCCTTCTTGTCTTTAATCATGGTTCATTAAATTGTAATGCACTACTAGCACAATGTAAAATAGCTAGTCTGAGTAATTCAAAATATATAAGCTCTCTCAGGAAAACAATTATTATATGGAAGGCAAAATAATTTATTTATATTCTTCAGTGCTCCATTACTTTTTAGTTTGTTTTTCTTTTAAATGACACACAGCCAAACAGAAGGATAAAAAGGAAATATCCTTTTGCAACTTTCATGAGGACATGAAGATACCAACACAAGGATTTATAACTCAGAAGTAATGAAAACAAAGTGTTTTTTCTTTTTTAAGGAATAAGAATTTCTACTTCTTAGCTTGAAGCCTATTACAAGAACTTTATAGGCAGGCAGGATAGATACCAATGAGCCTCCAGTAAAGAAATTAGAAAAAAAAAAAAGAAGTCTTTCTGGTTGTTTCTCCTTGATGAAGCAAAAATTGGTTTCCTCTGTATGCTACAACTTCACCAAATGGGGGCTCTTAACTATTCAATTCATTAAGATACCATCCTCAGCTTTGGAAACTGTTCCAGAGCATGTGTGGAAGTTTTTCTTTGATGGTTACACTGCTGCTTTAGTTTAACCAAGCTGCACTATTTAGCTTGGCTAATTCACTTCTTCCCCCTCCCCCATAACCTTTTCTTTTCTTTTTTTTTTTAAAACATTTTGCCATCATTAGTTAGTTTTCTCACAATAGAAGCAGAAATCAAGATGTCTTGACAAGCTCTCTAAATGTACCCTGCTTGATCATCATTGTGCCAGAGCTACCTTTCATGAGAGGTTTTCCTTTTAACTGGAGAAACCAAAGTTAACAAGATTATTAATGTACAAAAACATAAAAAAAAATAACCAGAACAGTATCTGATGCTCTTTAGCCTAGTAAAGGACAATGCAGTATAAAAACATGAAGTTTTAATCTTTATGGCACCAAAGAAAAATGGAAATGTCTCCTGGGAAATGGCTGCCATCTTCACCAGTATTTAACAAAGACACAGAACTGGAGTTAACAGAAGTCAAAGGGACAAAATTGAGCATAGACTGCCAGCATAAAAGTCTCCTAGAAAACAGATGGACAAAAAAAATCCTAAACAAACAGCAAGTACATTATCATACTTCAGTATTGTACTATGGTACAATATTTTGAAGTTCCAAGAAGTGAGCTTCATCGAGGTTGGCATTTGAGAAAAAATTAAAGTTTTCTGAAAATCAAAACTACAATTCCTCACATGCCAAGTACACTTAGGAATGCCACAAGCTGCATATCCAGATTGACTTCTTATTTCAAACTACTTTGTCGAGGAATAAATACAACTATATGTTCGCACATTAAAAAAAAAAGTAAATCCAAGATACTGTACCACTACAAGAAGTTGCTCAAAAGAAATGGCTTCAGAAGTAAACACCACTATTTCAACCCTATTTTTGATGACATTATGATATACTACTTTCTTAGTGCACAATAATACCAAAATAATACCAAGAAATTATTTGATTTACACAGTTTATCCAGTAGCTTATAACAGCAAGTCTCTTCCAGGTGGGCTTACATCATAGATAAATGAATGGTTTAATATTTATAAATGGATATGTTTATCCTGCAGATGCAAGGATGTGAAACTGCTCTCAAAAAAGGCTCAGTATTTCTCTGACTTATGGACTAGAACAGATCTGTTACGTTGCAACACCAAGCTTTATGTTGTGCTCACTACATATACTCTCTAGCTAAGCAAGTCAATTCTCTAATTAGCCAGACCTCTTCTTTTACCTTCCTGATTTCTACTGCCCAAGGTTCTATGATGCACTGCCTGCCATTAAAAATAGCTGAACCACAACCAGATTTTTCTTTTTTTTTTTTTCTGTTTGATATTCCAGGAATCAAACCCTTAAAAGTTAAACAACATCTGCCTCTTCACAACTTCCCAGAGCCATCAACAAGGATGGCTGCCACATGTCTGAAATCAGAGGCAAATGAAACAGTGGGTCTTCTTACACTCTGGAGAAAGGCAGACGCCAGCAAGGGCTCAAGAGAAGTGTTACAAAAACCTTTGCTAAACTAAAGCATTCCAGTGCTGCTCTGAAGCCAAGACCTTCAAGTAACAATGCAGGGAACCTAGAAACATAAAGCATGTGCCTGGCATGGACCTAATTTCTTACTGAGAGGATATGGATTGGATCTTACCAGGGATATTAGCAACAAACCACACTTTGTGGGAGATTCTGGGATAGATCTCTACAAGCCCTTGTCAGCAGCAATAAAGACTCCCCATGATACAACCTACAAGAGCCAAAAAAACAGTAGTGCCTTCTAATGTTCTCATTCCATTGTCCATGTTACAACTTTGAAGCTGCAATTCAATACCTGCATAATGATGCATTTTGTGGTAAATATGATAGCCTAAAACACCTCAAAGTCTACTGACAGACATGCCTGGCATCACTGAATTTACAAGCATTCTGCTGCATCCTCTAATTAAAGAAAGTCTGATCCACAAAATGAATGTGTCTGAAGGTGATAAAACTCTAAATAGAACAGAAAACTAAATATTCCTGCTTCACAGAAGAGCCCTGTGCAGCCAGAATCAACACCTCAAATGAGGCCTTGTCCAGACATTTCCTAATGGACTACTGGAACCATAACACATCCAGTAAAATATTATTCAACCACAAGCAGTTCATGGTGTTTTCTAATGGGAGATTTCTATCACTTTCTAACCAGACAATGCAACTACAGATCAATTAATAACATCTCTGTGTAGCTCTTCTTTAAATCTTACTAATTTCTAATGAAAGCAACAATAAATTAGTAGATGCATTTCACATACGTAATATGGAGTACTTCTAACAGATTATTTTTTTGAAAATAAATCATTATTTTAAAACAATTCTCAAGACTTTGAAGAAACCTTCCATCTTCTAAAACTTCTTTTATATAGTTTTAGTACATTACCTTTACTGTTTCTTCCTTAAAACAAAATAATTTATTTATATATTTAAAGCCCTTTCACAGGCCTTTCAGCAATATTCCAATATACCTTTCCTGAAACAAGTCTGACTAGATTAAGTACAATCTTCCAGACCTTTGATAAATTATTTTCAGTATTCTCTGGGATTTTTTTAACATAGTCCAGTTTTTTTTCCAAGTCTTTATTGACCTTAAGCTCTTAAATCAAGCAATTCAGAACTTAACATTCAAACACCCAGTGTAGAAGGATTGCTATAATGAAGATGAAACAAAGGGAATAGTAAAAATAATGGAGTAATGGAGAAAAAAGAAAAAACAGACAGTAACTAATGGGATCTTTGTAGTTTACATGCACTACACTGACACTGATGGCAAAGCATTACTTACAAAGAGCTCAAAAATCCTTTCTAACATGGAGGAATCTACTCTCATGTAGAAGTAACATCATTCTATGTCTATGCCTACTACCTGCAAACAGGACCAACTTTCCCACTGCTTGCCAAATCAGGCTAATGCCCAGGAAACAGCACAGCTATGGAAGGCTACAGCAAGCATCCCACACATTCTTCTGTCCTGAAGCGCATTTTGTCAATGCACGAGTTCAATGTTTATGTACCCACTGTACCTACAACCACATGCAGAGAAGCTTTTCTGTTACCCACTGAAAGAATCATGAGATACCGGAAGCTGGGCAGAAAAGAACCATATACGACTAAGTGCAAGAAACAAATTTTGAAAAAAAAATAGCAGGATGGCTTGTTAACACACTAAAATCAACACCTGCCCCCCCTCCCCCATTAAATTATTAAGCTCTTTTCACCCTAGAAAATACTTCTAGATCTTTTCTCATTCACTGGATAGAAAGCTATATTTCAATATAACCGTTTTTTCACAATTATTGCCATCTAAGTCAAAGCTGGTGGCAAGTCTTAGAACTGCCTCCAAACATGAATGCACTTGCTCCTGGTTTGTTGTCAGCAGTCTGCCCAAACAAACACAACCCAGTATTTTGGTAATGTCTTTAAAAGTGAATAAACTATATTTCTGTCCAGCCCACTTACATTTTTCCATTACTGAGTTGCTTTGTTGCCAAAAAGACTAAAAGAGGTACAGGATTTGTGAAGTTTACTTGTATTTAGACAAGTAAAATCTTGCTGGGCTATTTTTTTTCTTAATGTATTTAATGGATTCCATCCTCAGTAGTAGCTGCCTTTCATTATTACGCAACCACTTTCAAATTATTCAGATTAAACTTAATTTTATTAAACCTCACACAAAGCTAACTAGTCCAGTCACTCTTTGCACGCCTTAAAAAAAATAATAAAACAACAAAACAAAATCACCACAGAAACAAATCACTGGATAAATAACAAATAAACCACTAGATAATTAATAAATAAACCAGACCTTGGGATGAAGTTTTTCAGAAATAATTGAAAGTAGTTTGTTAATCAATACCAAAAATTTCCAACTGGAGCAATTCTGCTTTCAAATAGTCAACATAAAAATCATCATCTTGTTGTCATACTAACTGAGGAATTAATATATGCATATACTTGTCAAGACTCTCTTGAAAAATGTTAATTTAAGAAATGTGGTTCAAAATGCCAATTGTATAACAAATTAAACCTTATGATAAATATAAAAATACACCCTATATATAGCTATGCATGAATCCCATCAGAAAACAATCCATAACATCCAACTTCCAGTTAATGTAGATCAGTATCAAAGGCCTCACTTTGCAGCTTTGATAAAAGACAATCCAATGTTAGGTCATAAAAGTTTTAGCCTAGCTAGTCTGTAACTAACAGGACTTATTTTTGTAACAGGTTAATTTAGTGTAACAAGTTCAACTAGAAAAGCTCAGCTTCCAGAACAATTAATTTAACTTCCTCTACAGGAAATATGCTTATTTGAAGGCATTGCTGGTATTTTCTGTGGAAAGAACACAAGATAACCAGAAAAGTCTATTTGCAATGCCTCTGTTAAGATTGTATGTGATGATTCTTAAGAGAGCTATACGCCAGTTTGGCACTGTAATTCAGGAAAGAAAACATTCACTTACCGCAGTGTGACTGGAAAACCTGTGGCTTGACTACCTGATTGCAGATATTGCACACTACAAGATAGAAATCATCATGAGCTGGATAATGGCCAAATAAGTGCATATCTGTGGGAAAGTTAAAAATATATACAAGAATTAGAAGTTATGCTTTAAATATATATTAAAAAAAAATCAAAAATACTGTAGGGCCATTACTGTTATATTAGTTTACACAAAGCAAATGTATACACTGCTCCATAAGATCTTCTTACTATGTTAAAGAGATCTTTTTTCCCTCTTTTGGGTTTCAAGGTCCTGTACTAACACTGCAGTCTCATCTCCCAGTCTGAGTCAGAACACAGACTGCAACACCTTTTCTTAACACTCACTGCCAAGAAGTGGAATAAGCATTTCTGTACTGATTAAATATTGAAACAGTAAAGGAATATTTTTTAAAAAATCTCTGCCTAAAGGTCCTTATAGAAAACACATTGCATAGGTTATGCTCTATATATGTAGAGCATATAATAGTCTAAGCTTGATTATAAGTTGCTTGAGAAAGGCTCCTGCTTAAAAGCTAGTTACAGTAACCAAGGTCAAGGATCCTACAGCTTAAAACACAGCCAGGAATGCCATGCCATATGAAATTTCTGATTCTGTGCAAATGACCTTCCCTAGTTCCGACACCCTGCTGTTTGTCCCCAACAAATACTGTGGGAAGAGACAAAGCTGGTTAATGAGGTACTTCTTTGTGATGGTATGAGGAATTTAATGAAATCCAAAGACAGGTACAGTCAGATGATGACAGGCACTTGTCCCTCTCAGACAAAACACATAATGCAATATGTGCATTCTTAAGCCATTACAAACAGAGTAAAATGGGTTTAAATTACTAACTGGAGGCCTCACAACTCTAACATTACAAGTGAGGTAACTTGTTCTACTCTTTATTGCTATAACTTAAGAACAAGCACACATACTCATCCACCACAGCTCAGCTTGGAGGACAGAAACTCCAGTCACTTTTAGGCATTTCACTGGGATCATGCCACCATATCCAGTGTTGCTGCATTAGTAACCCATGCCAAGTAGTGACCCCACAGATCACACTACCTCTCAGATTATAAAAATTAAAATGTTGTAAATTTCAGTGTTATTCAGGAGCATCTGAAATCTACTACAAAACCTACAAATGTAGACTGAAATATTAATCTGGTGCCTTTTGAACTGGAGGAATATCAAGAGAACAAACATGTACAACAGCAGCTCTCATAGATAAACATCAACAACTAAATCCTACTTCTCCAGTAAGTCAGTTATTTCTAAAAAATAGTGATTTCTTTCAAAAACTGGCTCAAGTAGGTACCTTAGTTCACTAGTTCTTAATTAAAGCAATTATTTTGGCCCTAGAACTACTTTCGTAAGTAATTCTACCCTGGCCTCTGGCATTGTAGGTAACATCACTGCTTATGATGGCAGCGCTTGGCACGATCAAGTGTAAAATGTCTTTAGCTCCCAAAAAGCCCGGAGGAACAGGGCATCACTCTCATGGTAATACAGGCAGTACCACAAGTGCATCCAGAGAGGCTCATTCAAGAATTCTTGGGCACAAACCAGCCCCACCAACCTGCAGGTATTTCACAGTATGATATGGTGAACGTTGTTCCTTTATCCACTGAAAACCATAACCCTTTCTGTTACTGCTTGTACCAGGCTATGAAATTCAGTTGAAACGTTAACCAGACATGACAGCATTTGCACTACTGTCTTGTACTAACCAAGCCTTCAAATGCAGTACAGCCAGATGAATGCCATGAACACATTCAGCCTAAATGTAAAAGAATGCCAGTGGTGAGGTATAAACTCCTTTGGTGTAATTAGCATTAGTAACGGTGAAACCAGAAGTGCAAAGTTAGGTTCAATCAAACTTTGTTTTACTGATAAAACAAATAAACAAATCTCTAAGCAGGTACTAAAATAGGCCTTTTTATTTTATTTATTGTTTTAATATGATAATTCAGTGACCGTAAAATTATTTTACACTGGCAATTCTTAACTGGATAGTTTTGATTAGAACCTATAGATTTCCAATAACAGCACTATATATTCCATGGAAAGGAGTATTTCTTCTGGGTAGGATTTGACACAAAGCCTCAGCTCAAAAACATACATTTAACTACAGTTATGAAATATTTTAAAAAAGGTTAAGACACCTCAAAATATTTTTTCTGTTGTTTGAAAGGTACAGTGACAATCTTCTAATAAAAACATAGAGACTTTGCCCTTCACAAACAGAAAATTACAACTGTTTTCCAGTTTAAATTCCTTAAGTTCATTTAACCTTCACAGGTCTGTATCCTAACCTTTAAAGCATGTCCAGCTCCAAGGTGTCTAAAGTTTGACTGGGTCTGAGTTTCTATGATTTCTGGCTGCAGGGAGTAACTTATACAAAACATAAGGTATTAATACTGGTGAAAAGCATTCGAGGACATGAAGGGAAAAAGGAATCAGGTTAGTTCCCAGGACCACAAAAACATCTACCTTTTCATCAGGCACTACCCAAGGAGACAGAGCAATGAAGGGAAAGTCCTGTGAGCTTGCTCCACTGCCCTGGCAAACACCACTGCACCTAATGGGTAAACAGCACCATTTGAGGGGTTTTTTTCATACTCCATATGGGTTGATATAGAAAGAAACTGCACAGACATGTAGGAGAACACACCACAATGCTGCAGTGAGATACAGCATGAAAAGGATGCACAGATGCAGAGTAAGTGATATCCTGAAGCAGTATTTTGGAAGTTTTTTCATTTTCCAGGTGCCCAGAAATAGCCCAGTGGAGGTGCAAGTGTCCATTGCCCCCTCTCAAAAGTCTCAAAATAATCCAAGAATCTCGAGGACACAAGACTGGAGGTTGAAAATAAGAATTACAGCACACAAATATACAGTTATTATTGAATCAGAATAGACAAAAAACTTAAATTAAACACCATCTTTCAGGCTTTTAAGATTCCTTAAAACTCTCACTATGCAGGAGTTTTTAAGAAAGAAAAATTCTTTAAGTCCAAGCTGGTTCAACGACCTCTCTTAGCTTATTCATGTTAACCAGATTGGCACAAATCTGTTTTCATTAATAAATTAATGATTTGTAATGATATAAATTACTTTTCAATTGAAATTGCACAACATAATATTGTCTCACTACAAAGTCCAACTGGGGATACACTTTATTAGATGTAATAATACTACAAATGCAGTCCAGATCAGAGAATTTATAATGAATAAAGGAAGGAACATTTGAAATTTAAAAGAAAGTAGAAAAGATAAATAGCTATATATCTTTTCATACAGGTTTTTCTGGTTTTAATAAGAACAGTTCAACGCTACCATGTCCCACTCAAAGTAACCAAGACTGAAAGATTATTTTAGACATTGATATCACTCTTAGATCAGATTGCAGCCATTTGACAATTTAGACCTTCTGTGTGCAACAAAAAAAGACAATGGCCTCTCCAAACAAAAAACTGTCTTCTAAAGGCAATAATCACATCTCACTGCCTGCTTAGTCAGAAGCAATGGTGATAAGCTTTTCAGAAAAGATTACTTTTGGGGAAGAAAACACGTCTCTAAAGTCAGCTCAGGAAAGACTTCTTCACCGAAAGAGGCAAGATCACTGAAAAACACAGGTGATAATTACTGAATAAGGTGAGTGACTATCACATGGTACTGAAATAATTATCAAGGTGCAAAAAGAACAAGGAGGGACAGAAAAGCAACTGCAAAGAGAACTTGCTTTCTGCCAAAAACTGCCCACCCTCTAAAAGTGAAACAATATGACCACAGTGTGCATGACTCACCACACACCAGCATGGCGAGTGTTCCTGCTTGTTCCCTCTGCATCAATACAGACAGCCCCAAGTGTGAGACAGAAGGGGCTGCCGAGCCCTTCTGCAAGGTAAAAGCACAGCCCCCATCACAGTCACCTCATTCTACTGGAAGATACTTCCAGCAGATTCAATGTAGACTCTCGATGGCAAAATGAAGTGGCAACTTACTTTTCAGTACCCACACACTTTCCAACAGGGCCTGCAGTACTGAACTGTCATCCCCTCAGAATGAAACACAACTGACACAGCCCTCCCTGCCTGTTGATGCTATACAGCGACGAAAGCCTGCTTGAAAATGAGCTTCTGAACTAGCAGGATGCAAGAGCAGCCCATATCATGGGAAAGATACTCTATATAGGTGGAAATATGAGACAGTGAATGCTGACTGTTTGAAATTACTTTCATAGATTAAAATCTTAAAATATTACTTTGGGTACACTTTGCTATGGCACTTGAAAAATGAATACAACTTCTGCCTGTAGGTTTTATATTACTAACATTTGCAAATAAAAAGAGAGCTGTAGCCATATGACATAGTTTTGTAAGACATCAATTAAGTGAAATGTGCATTAGTAACACAAGTACTATAGAAATAAATAGAAAATGTTGCTTCTGCGAATTATCGCACTAACACAAAAATGCAGGTGTCAGATATGACTTTTTATCTTCTCTAGTAACACACAGAAAGATTATTTTTAGCAACAATCAAAGGGAGATGACTTATATGACGTTCCTTCTCTATTATTATACAATTCATAATAATTTACATCCCACTGTACAATAAAACAGAAGACAGAAATAATCTAAAATATTCTTCAGTGCAGAATTAAGGCTGTCTAACAGTAGGACCTCACAGTATTGCGTGGGAAATCAAGTTTTAATGATAATCTTTTGCTATATAAATTATACACACTTTAAATGTTCACTTATATATGTTACTCCACTAAATATACCCACAAAGCCTGCTTTGAAAAATATTAGTGATGTTTATGGGTCAAGAAAGAGAAGGGGAACAAGGAGGGGAAGAGAAAGACTATTTAATACACACTGCACACCAGTTTAAAATTAAAAAAGGAAAGCTAAAAAAAAAAAAAAAACAATGGCAAAAATGGCAGTGGACAAAACCAAATACACATGATTGTTCTAGCTCCTGGAGCTACAAATTTTTAAACTCTATGTCTAGAACTGTGCCAATATTTCCCTCTTGTTCCACAGAAGCAACAAATCTGAACATCATTCAAGAACTGGAGTAACATACAAAATCTTTCAGTGCAGTAGATTACTTCCACATTTGATATTACTTAAAAAACTAAGTAATTTGAATGGTGAATTGAAACTTGAAACTGAAACAATAAAAAGACAATCTTCAGGGCATTATGCAGACAGCAGTTAAACACGCTTGCATAGACAGGTTGGTCTTATCATAGAAATAAATGTCACACTCTTTCCATTTAACATGAGCTTATTCTCCCTTGAGTGCAGTTTTCCTTTCTTACACAAAAACCAGTAAGTCACTTTAGTAATTAGTTCACCAGTATAAATTGCATTTTACCGCTGAAAATGTCAGTCACAGTTGCAAATTAATCACAGAATGATTTAAGTTGAAAGAGATTGCTGGATGTCATTTTCTCCAAGAACCTGCTGAAATTGTGGCTAACTTCAGGGTCAGAACAACAAAGTGGTGCTCAAGATCATTTCTCTTCTGATGGAAAAATGCAAGCCACGGTTAAAGTAATCAAAGTTGAGGAAAAAATAAAATTAAAATATTAATGACAGAACTAAAACAGGACCAAACACAACTGTTCTAAGCCCTGACTGATGCACTTCAGGTGTTAATACAAAGAACTTAATATTCTACATGTTAAAAAGTCAAGTAAGAAAGAAAGTCAGTGAGAAGAAAACAGAAATACTGGCCTTCTCAGGAACAGCAATAATACATGAAACATGACTGTGACAAAATGAAAAAAAAAAAAAAAGGGGCCAGGAAAAAAGCAGCAAATAGACTTAAGTGTCAGTGTGGTAAAGAGTCAAGGTCATGACACCTTTAAACCAGTCCAGTATGGCTGAATGGTATGCTGCCTCCCAGGTTAGAGCAATCATGAGGAGAGTGGCAGTCCTAAATAATGCTGGGAATAGTTCACTAATTATAGTGTAAACAATAAATACCACCTCCAATGACACAGAAAGACTTTGTACTCCACTGCCTTATCTAGGCATTATGAAATGGTCCTGAAGATGGAAACGGTGCCTTCCATTTCCAAAGATCCATAATAAAAGAAAAAACAAAAGTTCATAATTGGGAACCAATGATCTAAACAAATATTGTGGATTAACCGTATCTGTATATCTTTTGTAACAACCTTTGTTTGGAAGGGATTATAAAGTAAGCTATGCAACACTGACATTACTATTTTGCATAAGACACTAAGTATCAATAAACAGAAGAATGGAATAGGCATAGCAAAATGTGACAATGTTGCTCTTCCATAATTCTGAAGGTTTTTATGTAATTTATGTAGGCTGTCATCCTAGTCTAAAGTAATTTGGCAATAGAGGACCAGAACTGCCAGGGCTACCAGATTAACATATCACAAGAATACTGGAAAATGCAAAACTCACAAAAAATACTCAACAAAAAAGTATGATGCATACCTGTGACACCAAGAAATGATGCTTTTCATGTCTTAAGACATCTAAAGTGTAAGACAGTACCTAAAGCACTGGCTTTCCTCCTTGAAAAACCTACTTTTTAGAACTTCCTTATATGGAGACACAGGGCCCCTTAGCTCCTGGGATAGGGAGAAGATAGCTCATCTTCTGATGGAACCTTTTTTCACTCTCTGTACAACTCAGATTTTAAAACAAAATTCAGCACTGGTATGGTCCTTTTGGACTCCCAGCCTCACATCCCTGCCCCTTCCATGTGCTTGTTCCATCAATTAACTGATTACGCAAGGAGTTAAATTCAAGCCAACTCTCAATAAGGAGCAAAACAATATGAAGGACAGAACAAAACAGGAAAAGATTTTATGACAGTTTGATTCCATAAACTGCCCCACTGCAGAATCTCATGAATGCAACCATCAGCGTGAGGAGAATGAAATGCAGAGCCCAGAACTGGACAGCAGGAGGTTCAACAGGACCAAGATCAGTACAGACTGCAGCAGAGCAGTGGTGCCTCTCCAGATTATTCTGAAATCCACCACACAGCTATCTGTGCAATATTAAAGGAAGACACTTAGCTCCAAAAGAGGCTCTGTAAAAACACTTGCCTCACAGTTAAAAAGAGCAATAAACGTATTTATTAATTTGTAACATACAAAAAGATGCAGAAACATTGCACTGTGCTTGTGTGGCAAGGTTTTGGTAGTGGGGGGAGCTAGAGAGGTGACTTCTCTTAGAAGCTGCCAAAAGCTTCCCCCATGTCTGACAGAGTTAGTGCCAGCCAGCTCCAAGTCAGACCTGCCACTGGTCAAGGCTGAGCCCATCAGCACATCAGTGCCTCTGTAATAACATATCCAAGAAGAAAAAAAAAGTTACTGTGCAGAAGTAATTATGGACAGAGACGAGAGATGTGAGAGAAATAGCCCTGCAGACATCAGGGGTCAGTGAAGCAGAGGGAAGAGGTGCTCCAGGCACTGGAGCTGAGATTTCTCTGCAGTCCTGTTTCACCACAGAGGTCCATCACCATGGATCACCTGCAGATAATCACCTGCAGCCCATGGAGGACTCCACACTGGAGCAGGTGGGTGCCCAAAAGGAGGCTGTGACTCCCTGGAAAGGCAGTGCTGGAGCAGGCTCCTGGCAGGATCTGTGGCTCCATGGAAAGAGAAGCCTGTGCTAAAGCAGGTTTGCTGGCTGGGCTTGTGACCCCGTGGGGACCCACACTAAAGCTCCTGTTCTTAAGGACTGCACTCTTTGGAATGGGCTCCTCACTGGAGCAGGAAGGACTCAAGCTGGAGAAGGTTGTGGAGGACTGTATCCCATGGGAGGGACCTACACNAGAAAAAAAAAGTTACTGTGCAGAAGTAATTATGGACAGAGACGAGAGATGTGAGAGAAATAGCCCTGCAGACATCAGGGGTCAGTGAAGCAGAGGGAAGAGGTGCTCCAGGCACTGGAGCTGAGATTTCTCTGCAGTCCATGGTGAAGACCAGCCTGTTTCACCACGGAGGTCCATCACCATGGATCACCTGCAGATAATCACCTGCAGCCCATGGAGGACTCCACACTGGAGCAGGTGGGTGCCCAAAAGGAGGCTGTGACTCCCTGGAAAGGCAGTGCTGGAGCAGGCTCCTGGCAGGATCTGTGGCTCCATGGAAAGAGAAGCCTGTGCTAAAGCAGGTTTGCTGGCTGGGCTTGTGACCCCGTGGGGACCCACACTAAAGCTCCTGTTCTTAAGGACTACACTCTTTGGAATGGGCTCCTCACTGGAGCAGGAAGGACTCAAGCTGGAGAAGGTTGTGGAGGACTGTATCCCATGGGAGGGACCTACACTGGAGCAGGAGAAGGACTCCTCTGCTTGAGGAAGAAGCAGTGGCAGAAGCAACATGCAATGAACCATAACCCCCATTCCTTGTCTCCCTGTGCTGCTGCATGGAGAGGAGGTAGAGAATTAGGAAGAAAGTTAAGCCTGGGTAGTAGGGAGAAGTGGGGGAAAGGTGTTTTTAGGATTTGTTTCACTTCTCACTACCTGGCTCTGAATTTGACTGGTAATAAATTCAGTGAATTTCCCTAAGTCAAGTCTGTTTCAACTGTGACAGTAATTGGTAAGTGACCTCTCTCTGCTCTTATCTCAACCCATGAGCCTTTGGTTATATTTTCTCACCCCCGTCCAGCTGTGAAGGGTAGTGATAGGGTGGCTTTAGTGGGTACCTGCCTCCAACTAGCACAAGCACATCACCTCCTTTGACATAATTCCTCATGTTTCTAACACTTTCTATTACTGAACTAATCTTTAAAACCAGATTCCCATTTTGCCATTTATCTTTTCAGTTATTTTGTGGAAAGTAACCAGACAGGGTAACTTTTACCTTATTGGTTTCTGAACACAGTGACATTCCTGCCTGCCCTTCAGATAAAGAACCCCCCCATTTCAGACATAAAGTGTGCAGGTACTCAGAAACCAATGTAGATTTAAGAGAGGACGTTATAAATCAGGAGGTCTGTTTGGATGACTATGAGAAATTTGGTTAACACTTTCTTTTTACTTTTTACTATCAGAGTTTAAACTAAGAACAAATACAACAGCAAAAGTTGCTAAAATATATTAATAAATATTAGTGAACATTTGCATTTGGACACTAAAGCTCAGGGCTGGAGTGACAGGGGATGGCACTGGAAAGGATCAGCTAGAGCAAAGACAGCCCATTCACCAACTTGGCAATACTCTACACTGACCCTTCTCTTGCAAGTCTGCATGGAAGAATTTGGAGAGTGGAACAAGACTGCAAAGCGAGACAAAACACAGTTTAGCGGGGTGAAAGACAATAAAACCAATGTTTGCAACTGAAAGGGACATCACCCAATTACACAGTACTTAGTTTTCAGTAAGGTAAGTGTAATTGTAACATATGAACAGGAGGCAAATGTAACAACTCTAGTAACATCTACAAAAGTGTTAACTATTCTTATTTTTTTTTTTTTTAATTATTAGATTGTACTTCAGGGAAATTATCTAAAGGAGCTTCTTCCTCAGGAACCTGGATTTTGAATTGTCTTCAACTTTACATACAACATATTTCAGGAACTAAAGCAACTGCTTATGAAGTTGCTATAAAACTGTATTATAAAACTGTACAAAGTCAATACCCAGAATAAAATCCTGCTAAATTGTAAAATAGATACCAGTTAAGCATATTAAGATCCAACATCATAAACAAATTTAAAAAACCAAAAAAACAACCAAACAAAAATCCTGAAACAAAAGCAATTTTTCCACAAATCAGTTATCAAATATGCCTCAAAAATCTAGGTGAGCAAAATACAAGGAAGAAATAGGCTTCTAATGTGTTGAAAAGCAAGGCAGAAGAGTAAATGTAAACAGTAACCTCAAAAAACAGGTTAACATTTAGATGTGGCTTTTGGGATTTAAGGAGATGTGTGCCACCAAGTATCTCTATTTCCCCAACCAGATACATTTAGTCTAATTAAAGATATCACCTCCAGCTACAAATTTCATCTTGCTTATGTCTGGAAATCTTCAGGACAGCAATAGTATTATCAAATGACAGCAAAAATTAAATTACTGAGGGCAAGGAAAAAACACATTATTTATAAGGATCCAGACTACATACTCCATATCCAGAAGAACAGGTGACATTCCATCTCTAGAATATATAGCACAACTGTCCCCAGACTCCCACGTATGGAAAGCATGGCAAAGAGCTGATCAGAGACTTTCTAATTCTGCACACAGAGTGGATTTCTCTTAGATCTCACATTTATCACTATCAAAAACCTCGGAGAATGAGCATGGCTGCACACAAGTGTGCATACAAGGGATACAGAATGTGCAGGGAAATCATCAATCTCTACATTAGAATTCTGATTTCTTAACATGTCATGTGCAGACATAAGGAGAGGAATGGCTGGAAATCATCTTCATTTCTCTCATAATTCAAAGTGAACATCATGCACCTTGACTAGGCAGTCTCCACAAAACACCACATAGCAACAGAACAATTCTTTCTTTCTCAAATATGCATCAAGAGAAGTCTCACTGCAAATGAGACTTGTCAGCACAAGTAGTACCCTTCATGGATGATGGCACTAAATTTCAGCTCAGATTGATGTATAGCTCTCTGGAATTAGACATCTGACCTTTAGCAACAGTTAGAGGGTTGCACCACAGCCATACTTTCTGCAGCAGGTGGACTCTGACAACTTCTATGCTGAGAAAACACCTTGACACAGGAAGAGATGTCATCTGCAACTTAACTACAATAACTCATAGAAATACACTGTGTTTCAGCTTTGGATTTTTCTGCATGAAGATGATCAAGCTTTCTGATACATAGCCAAATAAACTAAACTGGTATGGAAACATCATGAACATACTGGTCTGCAGAAGCAGTAAGAAAAGGATCTGGAGATATCAAATTGTGGTTGACAAAGAATCAAAATAATTTAATAACCCATCTGTAAATTTCACAACAGTATCTCTGTACTACACATCATCTTTAGAGTGAGTCAGATTGAGTACTAAAGTGTTTTTTCCTTATCTTTCCCCATTTCTCTCATAGCTTCAATGATGTTTTATTAAATGAACAAATATTAGTGATCTGAAACATCAGGTTTAAAAGGAAAATAACTTCTCTGACATTTGACATTTTCTTTGGGTTTTTTTTAAGGAAATGTTGAATACATCACATTAGGAACTACTAATAGTCATATTAAGGATTACTGAATTTGTAGCAAAAAGACAGAAATGTTTTAAATACAATTAGTTTGCAATACTTTTATTAATTTCAACATTTGGAGTGCTACTAATGAAATACTACAAGGATAGCAGGTTTTCTTCTTTCATTTTTTTGTGAAAGCACTCTAAGGAAAAGTTATCTATGCAGTAAAACAGGCCTATGGAGAAAAATCCATGGCCTAAAAAAACCCTTAATTCCTATTTCTTCTGTGCAGACTGCCATGAAACAGACTTTAATCCTCCAACTGGTGTTTTCTTCATAAACACTCAGCAAGACACAACTGGCACTCACACACTCGCCTGCAAAGCTGTATTATCTTCTGCAGAAGAGTGACTCTGGTTTAAGGCAGTACAACTGGACTGAAGGAGAGAGCTGGCTCAATTCCTGGCTCCCAAACAACATTCTTGCATGACCCTGATTAGATTTTTCTGTGCCTCAGTATCCCATCTCTAAAATCAGGATAATATGTTCTTTGTCTGCCTTGCCTGTTTAGATTGCAGCCTTTCAGTATTCTCTTACTATTTGTCCATACACTGGGACGACAATGGGGCCCTTCATCTTGGCTGGGACCTCACTATGACAATAGAACTAGCATCAAATAAGATAACTTGCAGTGTGTTTTAGAAGCTGTGTGTGACAATCTTGACAGATATGCTGGGGTTTTTTATTAAGGACATAAGTTTTTAAGGATTAAAGAAACTATTATAAAAATGAATTTTTCACAGNCTAGGCCACCTCCTGAATAACATTATTATTATCATTATTATCATTATTATTATTATTATTATCATCATCATCATCATCATCATCATCAGCAGCAGCAGCAGCATCATCATCAGAAATTTATCTCCCAGGAAATGATCAACTTTTGTAGTAGGGAAAACAATGAGTAAATGAGCAAACAAACACTGAGAAAAATAAAATCTTTAATCTCACCTACGTAATTTTACAAAACGCTAAGTATTTAATTATCTTCACTTCTCCCCACAATAGCCAAGGTCAAGAATATCTTTTAACTTAACTCTCTTCTCAACCAAGATAGAAAATATCTGCTCATTCTTAAATTGGATATTAAATGGAAATGTATTGTCTAAACGTAGTGTCTAAAAGGACACAAATAATTCTTATGCCAATTCTACGAGCTTTTGCTGTATTGCCTCCTACACTTATAACAGCACCTCTTTTCAGGAACATTGCCTCTCATGTAACTCAACTCTCTGAAGAAAGTTATTTTCAGACAGACTTCCAATAACATCATCATTTTCCTTCACACAGTTCCAAATGAAATAGATTTAGTTCTCTTTCTTGTTGGCGTACAGATCAAACTACTGCTTAAAGTGTTCAGCTGTGGGTTTTTTCAGTTAGAGAACTATATGCCAAGGAAAAATACAAGAGAAAAAATATTAATGAATAACAGGAGGTGGTAAAATGAATGACAAACTTTCTAAGCAAAGTCCAAACATACAAAAAATCTACCCCAAGGCTACTCAGACAAAACAGTAAAAAAATTCCTACAAATTGAAGAGCAGCCTATAGTTCCACTATCACACAACTCCAGAAAACAGCTCTCATCCTAAGAATTCTTGTCTCAAGGGAATAATTATCTTTGCAAGTGCAATCAGCCAAATACTTGTACTGTCTGAAAAAGCACACATACATCATCAGCTCTAACACTGAGATTTATACAGTACACTTTCATGCACATCACAAACATTTCCCAGGATAGGAATATGCTTGTATTGGCTCAACATGTTGCCTACAGACAAACAATTCAGGCAATGCAGCACTCTGTGCTGGTACAGTAGACTTGTCCTTATTGCAGGAGGTAAAAGCACAGCTTTGCTGGACTAACCGAGCCCATGGCCTCAGGGTCTGCTCTTACCTCTAACAGACATAACCCTTAAAGAACATGCTCATGAAGGGCTCAGGTCAATTCAAATCTGTAGGCCACTAAAGTGCCCATCAAATCTTCAGTATGAACATACTAAAGAATATATACACACTGCATTCAGAGGTATTCTGTTCCTTCCACCTCTCTCCTTCCTCCAGGAGTGCGACCAACAGTTTCTCAAAGCATCAACCACAATTTAAAGCACAAAATAAAGCTTTGCAGTTAAAGTGATCACCTTGTAAAGGAACTAACTCCACTAGCAAGACAAGCTCAAGAAATTTGCTGTTATTAAATGAGAGTAAAAATAAGTTTTTTGTTCCTACATGAAGCAAAAAAAGGCTTTAAGAAACTTGAGGAGATTTTAACTAAAGAATGAGTAGAGGAAACTCTAAGTATTTTCCCTCTGAAATATCAATATTTTTCAGTTCTGAAAACCTTAAATAATTTACAGGGCAAGTCCAAAGTAACCTGCCCATCTAGTAGTACTGAAGTAGCAAAAGAAAGAAATTAAAAGCAATGGAAGGCACACTTACTACTTGTATCTGTCATCACCTTGTTATGTTGCACAGTACATACTCCTGAGACAAATCATTGGTTTAATATTGTCACTCAAAGGCATACATGTTAATATAATAAAATCTATTAATTGGGACTCTTCCTTTTAATGAAAGAAAGAAGCACTTTATTAGCTCAATCATGTTATTGTTGTGTTTCAATTTCTGCTACACTGAATACTGCACAAGTCATATTCTCACCTGCACATATGTAATACTCACTATCTAACACACAAAAAGCAACCAATTTCGTTTTTGTGTTCTCAAACAGAGACTTGGGAAAGCTTCAGATGTCTCTGGAGCTGTTTTGTTTGTTTCCTGGGCAGGAGAAAAGGTGGCTTTTGTGAAATAAGCTACTCAAAATATGGAAAGATAACGTTTTTTTCCTAATTTTAATCTGAAATACCTGACTACTACAAGGATCTTTCCAGCTCACTGTTCTTTACAACAGCAGATCACTTCCCACTACTTGGCAGCAGCAATGACTTACTAGTACTTGATAGGTACTTCAAGAGGAAAAGTACCACAAAGTAGCATTTCTAAGACTTCAACAGTCTTTATCTTTAAAGGAAGACTGCTGCAGGTGATAAGGATCAGCAGGATGAGTTGAGATACGCTACACTGATGAAAAAAATAAGAATGTTTCAGATCCATTTCACCAGGAAGGTAGCGAGCCTCCTCCTCGGTGCAGCCCCCGAGTCACCTTTCCTTGCAGCAGGTACACTGCAGTTTCATTGCTGTTGACACCTGACTGAAATTAGGATATGAAAGACTCAGACATTTTTACTGGGCTGCTAAGAACATCCTAAGAACACACACAAAGAAAACTTCACCAAGATTAAAGCAAGCTACTGAAAATGGCTCTGCTCAGCAACTGTTTCAAGTTCTTGGCACAAACGTGCAAAAGGTCAGCAGCACCCTTTGCTGCCAGGACCTGGTCCCAGAGTGCTGCTTTCACCAGCACCCAGCTTCCCACACTCATCTCACCCACCTAACAGCTCGCTGACAGGAGCGGACCACTTCACACTTCTGCTGCTGCAGTCTGATGCCTGTCAACTTTGCTTGGAAGCAATCTCCCTTCCAGCATTATACTTTTCTGAGGATTTGAGTGTAGCAAAGCAATTGTTCATTTATTTCTGAGGATTGGGGTGTAGGGAAGCAGTTGCTAATTTATTTCATCCAGTAGTGACAGTCTCGTGCTAGCTCTTCAACAACTAAAAAAATATCAACCAACCAGTTCTGTTTAAAGACTAATTCTTCATGTTTAGAATCCACATCTTTTTCTTCAAGTCTGCTGTGTCCCCTAGTACTCCATAATTTATCTAATTGCAGGGTCATTGGAACAAGAGGTTTCCTAAATAAAGTTCAAGACACAGCTTTTCAGAGACACTCAGTTCTCTGGTACATATCTGGCTCAACAGTGATAGTGCCTTGAACTGATAGAAGAGAAAGGAGATAGAGGAGCAAAAATACACTGCTTTGTCTCATGGACTTAAAGTACACTCCAGCATCATAAAGCAATAAAAAGTCATCAAGATGTATGGACAGAGACCACTTAGGAGATTTTTTCACCAATCCCATTTAACAAAAGTATCTTCCACATTATCACAAGGAACAAACCTTACCCCCACTTACTTTAACATTACAGGTCCTTGGAGGGCTGTTACTAATTACTGCATAATCCAACAGACAGAACAGTGGACAAAGGAGGACCTTGCATTCCTTCATCCCCTATGGGGAAAGATTTTAGACCAATTTCTTGAATTCTTAGTGTACTTCCCTTTACATAAAGAGGAATTACGTATGTTTGTAACTTATAATTAAACACTTCCAAATTTATGAACAAAAAGTATCACACATGAAAAGAAGTATATCCATTATTATACACATTTGAATAAATGCTAACAACTCAACTGCAACTTTATGTGATAATTACAATGGCATAAGTGACAGCTAATTCCTATCACAGCATTTCATCTGGAAAAAAAACACTGGTATGACAACTTTTCCAAAAGACTGAATTCAACACAATTCAGCTTCTGAAAAGAAAACCCCAACAGAAAGTAGCTTGAATATGGTACAGCAGCCATGCAAGTGAACATCTGTCCACTAAAAATTATTTGCATTTTCTCCAAGTTGCAGATCAGAAGTAAACTCTGGAGCTGCTTGCATGAGCTGAAGCTGCTTCAGTGTGATGAGGTTCATACACATTTTGAGGGACGCAACACGTCCCAGCAGAGGACTGCACTGAGTATGCTGTTGCAGCACCAGAGCTGTAGAAGGCACCAGCCCCAGGAATCTTGCCAGCAGGTTGGTGAGAGATTAATGTGTTGCACGGATTTAATAAAAGGTAATGAAGGGTAATACAACACCAGATAGAATCATTATTCTAATCAAAAGAGACCGTGAAATTCTTTGTTAAGGAGTCTAAATACCTGAGTATAGAAAAAAAGTAACATTAACACTAACTAGCACTAACACCCCACTCAGCACAGCACAAAGAATGACCCTACACATCTGTAAAGTGCATTTTTGGAGTATCATTCACAAAACCTCCAAGTTAGTGATGTGTACTTCTTTAACAATCTTGCCTTGGATAGACTTGAGTTTTGTTGAATTGTGTATCTGAGTGGCAGACACAACTTGTTAATGTAAACTCCCTGTTAATGAAGCTTCTGTAAATGATCTATCCAACCACTCTGCAATTAAATACCATCTTGTTTCCAAGATGATCATAAATATTTTTCCAACAACTTTCCAACAGAAAGGATATTCTGAGCAGAAAGACTGATGAGTCCATTTTTTTGCAAGCATTCACCTGAGAAAGCTTCCGCCTAAGGAGAACTCTAAATACACTTTATTCCACAGCTTTAAAATACAAAGCACCTTCAAAGCTTCTTAAATCTGTTTCATACCACACTGGTTATTTAAAGTCTCCATGTTCAAGTGCAATACATTATTTCATATATAAAATGTGGTCATTTGACTCTGTTTAAAACTTGTCTCTCAATTGCAAGCAGTAGTTTATAAAACTTGTAGTTTATAAAACACTTTTTGTTTTGATTATAACAACTCGTTTCTGCAATGCAAAAAGCTTGCAAGAACTGTGAAAAAGAAAGGACTAACTACAAAGAAGCACATCCTCTAGTAAGCTGCTGGGATACATAGTTACTGCATAGTTACATGATGATACAAGAGAATTAAGTCAGTTTGGACACCTTACCTATACATTTCTTTATTGATTTAATAAGCTTTTTTTACTACTTGAAAATTTATTTTATAACTTTTTCTACCTATATTTGCAATACTTGAAGGACACTTGCAACAGCATTTTAACTACTAAAAATCTTATAATATTACATCTTTTCAACATGGTTTCATGTTAGTGAAAAAGACAGGTTTTTTTTCTTCCGGATTGTGTCATCCTCAACTCTTCATAAACACAAATTAGAACTTGCTAATTAATACTTTGCTATTCTTTCATCATTTAAGTGAAAGCAGTTTATTTTTCATGAACCACCTGAATTTTACAGCTAACACTAGCAAAGTCATCAGCCATTAAATTCAACAGCAATACACTAATATTTTCAGTGGAAAACACAGGCATAACTAAGATTTAACCCTGGATTCAAAATTTTTGTCTATACCTCCGCATACATGACGTGCGACTACTAAGTTTCAGCTCAGAATTATATTTTACAGCAAAGAGAATATTGCAGCTATTTACCACTTAGAGTTTAGATGCTGACCACTTGACCATTCACAATTAATTTATTTTGGTTTAGTATCAACAGGGTAGCTACCAGAAATTAAAAGATGACTCCCCTTGCCAAAGAAAAGGAAAAAAAAATAACAGAGAGCTATCATGAAAAAGAAATTGTAATACCATAAAAATTACTAGTAATCATTCATGCCAAGTTAATCATCAAAACATGCCTCAATTCTTATTAAAATGACATAATCACAGCTAGCTCACAATCACTGTTTACATTCCAAGTGCTTTACAACTGCACATTTCAATAACCTTACAAGGACTTATTCCTGTGTGGAAACAGAGCATTACAAAATGTCAAACTTGTTGCAAAATCACTGATGAAGCTGTGAATAAAATCATCTCTACTAAAAGTCCACCAAAAGGATATGCTATACAAAAAAAAAACCCCCAAAAAACCCCCAAACCAAAATCTAAAGCATTCCTTCCAGGTGAGTATTTATTCTTTGAAAAAAAAATGCAAATAATACAGCACGACTTTTTCCAGTTCTATTGTCAACTGTTATTTCACACACTTGAACTGCATTTCACTTTATTAAAAGTTACAGAACAAAGTGCATTTCAATGATTGGATTACTGTGTTATCACCATGACATCTGCATACAAGAATATAAGGCTCTACTCAGGTGACATGCACAGATTTGACTGCATGGCTCTCAGTTACATTCAGAAGACTTCTAGATTTTACAACCTCCAGACTTACATGAAAAAGAAATGTTCCCATTTTCAAAACAGCCAATATTCTGAAATTTTAAGAAATATTTTGGACATGTAAGATGAGTGAGATAATTCATAATAGGAGGTTATGGCTGCTGTTAATGAAAACTTTGCCCTTTATCTGCCCGTGCAGAGTGCTGAACACACATACCAAAGGAACTGTAAGCAGTCAGTAGCCCAGACACATCAAAACTCAGGACACTTTAAGCAAACAAAACCTTAATCATTTACTACACTTCCTGGCTCCTTCAAACAGATTCTGATGATTTGCAAGCTCCCATCGTCTTCACATTAGGCATATCAGAAGCACTTACACAAAACAAATTAGGCAAGAGGTCACACTATAGGCAGGACACATCCCCTGAAACTTCAGATGATACATTCCCAGACCCTGCCATGGTACAAATTCCCCCTGGCTCCTCTTGCCTATCTGAGTCCATGGTAATTTTCACTCAGCTCTAGCCTCCTTCAACCTTTCACTTGCTCAAACTTCTATAATTAAAACAAAGCTATGGCCAAAAAAAAAAAAAAAAACAAAAAAAAACACAACAAGAAAAAAAAAAAAAAAAAAAAAAAAAAAAAAAAAAAAAAAAAACCCAAAAAAAAAAAAAAAAAAAAAAAAAAAAAAAAAACCCAAAAAAAAAAAAAAAAAAAAAAAAAACCAAAAAAAAAAAAAAAAAAAACCCAAAAAGCCAGGCCTAAAAGAAGATATCACATACAACACATCAAGCAAGTTCCTTGCTGCAACATGTCTCTCAGAATGAACCAACCCCATAGGAACACTCTGAGTCAATTTGCTTTCTTAAAAAGAAAATAATTAACTGATAACTGCTAAAGAGAAGGAAAGCCTCCTTCAAGCTATGGAACATACACAGTAGCATCAAATTGTTACTCTGCCAACTCCTTTGATCTAAACACAAATTCTAAAGAAAAATATCCCCACATTTCAAAGTTATCTGAGGTTTCAATACACAGGTTACTGGAGTGCAGTCCACAGATATTCTTGTATGCATCCAAGGCAAGCTTTGACAGCGCTGTCTGACAAGAGACCTGGATTTTGCTAAATACCTACACTCGGTTGACTGCAAGCACAGCAAATTTTAAAAACAATTAAACAAAACAAGAACAGTAAGAAATAAAGTGTATACATTCAGATGACAAAACCTCTTCTATTAAACAGTCCTTAAGACGAGCACTTTCCGGAGAGAACAGAAAGCAGTTTTTCTCTCCTCAAATAAAGGAAAATGAAAACTTGACAGCAGCAGTGTAAAGCTGTGGCTGATCAATCTCCAAGTTCCCATATGCATACCTGGTCCTCCACCACCTTTCACAAAATTATCAGTGGTAAGGAGGACGTAGCTTCTATGCAGATACAACTACCTATGCTGTGTAAATAACAAGAACTGTGTCTAAGGTGAATATTGTTGAAAACGTCATGTGTTGCAATTATACACAGCAATATATTTATTTTTATTCATCTCAGCCTCACACAATCTCCACATGCAGATGCATTTACCATAGCACTCCAGCAACACAACCAGAGATTATTCTTTTATATCTGGAGCTAGTCACTTGGCCTCTCCATGTTTCTCTGTTTCTCCATATGTGATGCTTCACAGAAAGCTTGAGAGGCTTAATTTATTATGCAGCCTGCCAAGTGCTTTAGAGAAGTGTGTTACTAAAGCATTAAAACTCTGTTTGTTGGTTTTGAAAGGGTAAATTGTTAACCAAACTAAATGAAACCAACAATATTCTTAAAAGGTGGCTGCACTTATTACATGCAGAAGTATCATGTTTACCTTATTTGCCTTTATAGAAAAAAAGCCTCCAGACTTCAGATATTTTATTACATTAGGACATGAAGAGATCTGATTTTCTTCTGAACCCCCTTTCCGTCCATTTACTGTTACACTCTCAAAGGAGGTGATAAGCAGAGAGAAACAAGCCAGTAATGCCAAATCAAAGCGACACGTGCCCAGCCACACTCACTGTCCAGAGGCCACAGGGAAAGACCTCTACTAAGGAATCAACAATGTTTAACTGACAGCAGATGTCAACTACAGGTCACCTGATCAGGGTGGGAAACAGTTCAAATGCTAATAAAGACAAGGGCAAACTGATCCAAACACCTGCAAGACAATATACTAAATACTGACAGCAAACATATTTAAGCCCTACATGTCTTTCAAACCAGTATCTCCTGTGAAAGTTTGGTATCTATACAAACCCCGGGTATAGGCTTTTAATCTCTTTCAATTGTTGTTTTTACTGCAATATCACAGAAAGAACTGTCAGGAAGCCATTTCTGGCAAGCAAAACAGTTCACCTAAAATACTGACAATGGACAAAATTGTCTTAAAATACCAACCATATAAAATACAGACACATATCGACCAACTCCCAAACACTAGTTCCACTTAAGGGTATATGATATATACTTTTATGGCTAAAACAGGTAGCCGGAGTAAAATAAGAAACTCAAGAGAGAAACATACAAATAATAGTATGATTTCTTGTAATTTTTAGAATTATTACAATATGACTAGCCAAATAAGACAAACAGTCTCAAAGGTATCACAGATTAAAACCAGTTTTCGTTTAGGCAAAAGAGCCCTAGCACACTGCATAAAAGTTGTATCATCAGATTAAGGAACGTGTGTGGTACCTTGAAAGAGGGTAATTTTGAATCACCAGATACTTAACAAAAATCTTCAGACCCAAGAGCACACATGACTCTGGACAATCTTCCAGATATATAAATATATGTGTACACATATGAATATATTTTTAGGAAATCTTCCGGCTGATTTTCAGCATATAGCAACACTCTGGTACCATCCCTCATCTAAATCCAGTGAACTTTGTTGTGAGCTTTATGTCTTTTCCAGACTGCAAATGTATATTTGCACTGCACTTTGCTGCTAGTGTATCTAGCACACAATTTAAAAGATGGCCTGATGCAACTGTCAGGATTCTGCACTACCTCTCTGCATCCTTAAGCTCCCATCAATGCTCAAAGTATTTCAATCACACACTTCCACATCCACACTGCAGCACCTATCCTGTCTGTAGCATTCTGAGAGTCACTATGGTAAAAACATTTTCTCCTCCTGACAGGTCAGCGTGTCTCTCTCTCAGCAGGTGACTGGCAGTAAGAAAGCAGAGTTTCAGTTCCATCAGATGCACAGAGATGGACATACTTCTCTTCTGGAGCCAGCACCTAACCTATGTGCCTTATCAAGGATATGGTGTTTAGCAAGTTAGCAGACTTCTGCACATTTTAGGATAGGAACTCTTCTGGTATGCCTGCTACCATTTGTCTCTTGCAGAAGCATGCAGTGACATTTTGGCAAAGGGAGTGGGGAAGAGAGAAAGGGCTTTTTTGTAATCAATAGACATCAGATGGAAACACATGGCTCAAGATGCCTTGCTTTTTTGGAGGTAGGACACTGACACAAAAAGCCTGAATAGTTTGGTGCTGTCATGTCCTGTACGAGGTTCTGAAGCTCGGCATCTTATTTCTTCTGAAGCAAACACAACTTTTGTAAGATGACAAGATGTAAGTCCTAACCCATTTAAACTGTGGCGTGACAATGCAGAGTATGATTTTTTTTTTTCAAAGAATACTTTGTTCCTGTACAAAGCAAATGAGAAGAGCAAATGCTCTTAACCTCCAGCTTGAGTAACAGCCATGAGGAACAGTACCTCACAGGAAGGTGAAGCCTTGAGCTTTTTACAGTACCACTGAGTTTCCATATGTTTTAAAGATCTTTATCCAACAGCAATAGTGCTACAGATCTGCCAAATACATAGCCCAACAAATCATGTCCTTGGCTGGACACACCATGTCAGCAGAGTAACTTTATCTGACTATTTCCTCCAATTTTAAATTAATCTCTCCCTCCTGCAGGGTTTCAAGTCTCTTTCTTGAACTCTTGCTTTCATATTATAAATCACCCTTTTTAGTGCCTTATGTTAAAGCAAATATCATCTTTTGTTGTCATATTTGCCATAGTCTCAAATACAATTTACCTGAATGCAAGTATGGATTAAATGATGCTGAGAAGGTTAAGTAGACCAATCATCTGATTGATCTTGGCATGGCTGCTAGTATTCTGCAGCCTTACAGCAGATCCTGACCTAATCCAACATTTGTTGGATAGCAGGATATACCTATTGAGAAGACCATGACAAAGTCCAAATATTTGGTCCAGCTCACTATACAAGTAACATTAAAGGTAAATCAAAATGTAAACTTCTAAATATTTTGTAATTACTCAGCCAAAAACTGATGGATCAGATATGCATCAAGCTGTGCGACATTGCCACAGGCAACAACAAGGAACTGAGGAAGACTCAAATTTCCTGAATCTTTAGAATCTCCTCATGGTATCACTGCAAGGTAGCACAGGATACATGTGACCCTGTACACTCCCAACTAGAAAAAGCCCACATGGGGCTTCAAAGTTCACAGGGCTCTACAATAGAACACATGATTAACACATATTTGGAGCAAACAGCATTGTCCAATTCATAGTTTGTTTCAGCTCTTCCAACTGCAGCAAAACCAACAACAAAGTCTATTCCAAAGTACTGAAATTCTTTCGTTTTTGTTGGGTGTATAAGCCCCAAAACCTGATATTTAATACAAAGAAATTCAATATTGCCTATTTTATTTTTTAGAACACCAATTCACGCCTTTTTTTCCCCAGTTTTTGGAGACAGCAATACTGCTAAGGGGATGAGGGTAAACAATTTATAAACTTGAGATGCAGCATGTTTGCTCTCCACTTATTTTATATACAGTGCTTACAAGAGTTACAGGACCACTGGTGCTGAGAAAACCTCTAAAAGCAGATTAGGTGCTTCCTTTAACCCCACATACACAACATTTCCAAACTAAGCTGAATCTACCTTAAATCAGCACTGATCAGCCTTGCTGTCAGCATAACCAAGAAAAAAAAATGTGACACCTGCACTCATACTGGTGATGATTTTACAAAAAAGAGGCAAACTAAATGATACAAATACTAATGTCCTTCAAACAACTCCTAGTGTCTCTTTTGCAAAACTAGGATGAGTTCTCATTCAATTCATTAGAAATTACAGAGCCTTTTACTCTACCACAAAGATTGACCTGCTATGTTCTCATAAATCTACAGCCAAGAAGGCAGCACCAGGGAAAACCTGCTGACAAAGATTGTTTGGTTTTGCAAACAAAGTCAAAGAGGGTGTTTGGGTCCAGCTGTCAATTAACTGACCTTACAATGAGAAGGCACAAACCATCTGCAATGCTTCTGAAAAGGCCAACAATTACATCGGTAAATGATTAAGTTATGCTTAGAATTAACGACTGGAGGGTTATTAATGGTTTTGATTACCAGAAAAACACAAAGTGAGATTGGAAAGTGTTACTTCCTCTTTCACCTGCTGTTAAAGGACAGTCCTTTCTCACTCACCACATTAGAAAGCTTCTTTTTGCTTTTATCACCTCATCTTTCACATGAACTTCTTTTTTAAACAAAAGCAGCAGTAACAAGGTATGAAATTTTAGGCAGTTAGATCAAAAAAATCTTCCTTATGATCTGTACTGACTTTCTATGCTAAAACAGGCCATAGAATTTAATCATACTATTTTAGCCTCAAACTCCAGCTTTCTGGTTGGCTAAGGCACTGTGTGCTTTCAGGGAAAGGACTAGGGCCTTATGCGAGGATTTTGTGCAACACAGTCTGCTATACCCCTTGATAAGCTGTTCCTATTTAATTGTATCGTCAGAAAACTGCATCTTATTTCTAGTCTGAACTGATCTGGCTTCAGCTTTCAGCCATGAGAATCCCCTTAATCTACCTGACAAAGAACCATCTAACTGTCAGATACCTTTGCTCCATCTAAGTACTTATAGACTTATCAGGTAGCCTCTACTGTCTGTTGATAAACTAAATAGATTGAGCTTCTTAAATCTTCCATTCTAAAGCTGATTATCCAGGCCTAAAATTAATGTAGATTTTTTCTGAACTCTTTCCAGTTTTTCCAACACCAGATGTGGACATGAGAACTGGGATACAACGCTTCAGTAAAGCTGTATAAAATGTAGCAGTATTCACCTCCCCCTACTCTCTCAGTCATGCACTTTCAGCCTCCTTCAAGACTGCTTTGCACTAGTAACACTTCAATTAATCAACCCTCAAAATCAATTCTTCCATCTCTACTTATGTTCTATGTAGTTCTCCCAAATATAAAAAATTCAGAATGGACTATGACCAAGTTTACCTGTTTGTTGTAAAGAAAAACATACGTATTTTTAACCCCAATTGCATAAGCTCCAAGTATGATGAAACATATAAATTCATTGTCTGTATTTTACAAGAGAAAAACTGCAGAGAGAAAGATTACACTGCAATCATGTAACAGTTACCCAATTTAAAGCTCTCTCTCTAAACTATTTCATTCAATAAACTCAATGTTCCCAGCCTATTTTGCAATATGGCATTCTGATGCTCACTTATATATTCATCTCTTGAGGTGCTGGGTGGTCACAGCAGGTTTTATTCTCAGCAAAATCGGGTGGGCACGAGGAAAAATTGCTTCAGGCTAAAGCCAGTGTTCTTCCAGACAAAAGGCAGAGCTGCAGGCTAGTCATGGAGGATTTGCTAATATTATAAATCTACCCATGTAGTGAAAATTAATTGCCAGTTATAATCTTCAATTATTACTGTATCACCAGCTAGTGATGAAAAAGAAACCCGAGCAAAATCATGAAGTATCTAGGATGACCATTTTTACAACACAACAAAAAGAAAACTGCCCCAAAAAATACAATTAGAGATTATAAAATCATAGCCTATCATATCTGATAAAGTCCATGGTCCTCAGTGGTAGAGTAGGTACAGAAAAGATGACAGTAATGTTTGCATAGAAAAGGAGCAAGCAATCCAGCTTTTGGAGCAGTGGCATAAAATTTTGCCTTTAAGTAGTTTAAGAATTACTGAAAGCACCATACTAGAATATGTGGTGACTTGCTAAAATATAGTGAAGTACTGCAGGTTTTTGCTGTAATAAGAACTGACCTATTCTAAGTGTGGCTTGGATAGCTGTTTTTTGAGAAAAAGATAAACCCCAGCAATACATTTTGAAGTATGTCAGTCCTTACTTTAATGTAGGTAAATGTAACGTAAGTAAAATTTGGTGTAATGTAAATAAAGTAACGTAAGTAAAATTTGGTGCCAATGGCAGCATCGACTTTTGAAAAACAGTATACAGAGTGCTAGTCAATAAAGCCTGCCACAATCTGTCACAGGAAAAGGTAAATGTGCTCTGGTATTTTGCTTTTTCTTTTTCCCCTCCACATATAAATGCATTCTATGTAACTGTACTCTCTTTGCAATCTAGAAATAAGGCCTTGCTCCTTTCCATTCAAAATTGTCATGCAATAGCATACTTCAATGAGGGCTGGATCATACCCTATCAGTACAGAGTAGGCTTTCAGTGTTCTTTCAGTTAATTTCAGTGCAGGTATGACTGGTCTTTCAGCAGCAGCAGCAGCCATGTTTCCCCATGCTCTTTCAGTGACAAAAAATTATTGCGCATAGCTGGTGGGACACCTTGGGCCTTTTTACAAACAGAAGTGATCTATAAACATCAGTAGTCAACTTGTTTCTTCTTGTGACTGCTTCTCATCCACTCTGCCTTTCCTCACACTGACATGAGTCCTGTTTCATACCCTTTCTCTGGATATATAACACATTGTCCTGATTATTACTCAAAGCAGCTTCAATATAATGATTTTGAACACAGGGAAAATCTCTCTCATAACCTCACAGTACGAAAATGAGCCAGCTCTTAAGAGCACTAATTCTGTGTATTGTTTTCATAGCACACTATGCTTACACATGGTATGTCAGAAATATGTCATGGAATACCCACATTCAAAGGGGTTCTCCTACACAAAAATAAACTTCAGAAAAATTCTGAAGTAGCCTCATTCTAAGGTTGATAGTCAAGAACAAGAGTCAAAACTGTTTAGAATTTTACATGTCACTTACCCTCCAAGCCTGTAATATACAAACAAATAGGCAGAAAAGAACTACCACAGAAGAAAAAGTGTAAAAGAATGACAAATGTTGCGTACACAATGTTTTAGCTTCTCTTCACTTTTTGCCTAGCAGCAAAACTAGGGCACTATTCAAGAGAACAGATGAGGCTGAAGCCTAATAATAAAGGGAATGTTTAAGTATTTGGAGAACAGAGGGCATGTTTTGGGAACAGAGTTAAGAAAGATTAAGATTTATCTTTCAATATTTATGTTATTTTTGCAGTCTGGCAATTACAAGCAGTTTTGCTTTCCAGCTCTGAGACAGTAAGACAATATTAACAAAACAGGGAGAGTTTATTTTTACAAATGAAATGCTTTCACTAGAAATCTGTTCTGTATGCTACTTTACCGTGTGCTATACTATCAGCTTTGATGCCTCCTTCCTCCACATCAACTAATTATTCTCTACCTCCTTAAAATAGCTTACTGCATGAAATTTTTCAACATCCATAGACTGATTTTTGTCTTCACAACATACACTACTTATGGTTTTGTCTGAAATGTACTGGAAGCTCTCGGAAATACAGACCACATCTTGCTGTTTTAAAGGTAACACTCATATATATGTTACATAATTTGAACACATATATGACACATGTCTTTAGAACTTTTCCAAATACACGCTTAATTACAAGCAATTTCAAAAAAACTCAAAACAAATGAAAAACCTGTAAGAACTCCCACAGAGGATACACTTTTACCTTCCAGGAAAGCGATAAAAGTTTACAATACCTTTGATTTGCCAAGGAGCTTGGAAAACAAACAGTCAGAATAGTGACAGGTATCTTGAAAAGCTAGAAAGAATAATAAATGCCACAAAATAAAACTCCTAGCATTCCCTCCTTGAGCAATGCAGTCAAGAATAATTTTTCTTGATGAGCAAGAAACCCAGAAATATGTAAAGCTGCATTACCTCTTTCAAAATTTAAATACCTAAAAGGCTTGGTAATGTTCACACCCAGTGTGTTGTGAGTTATGAGAGAAGCTGAAGAAAACTTACATCAAGCACAGAATGTTCAAAGACTCTATTAAAAGCACTATACACACAGCTCACCAATTTCAAGAGCTGAAACATTTTTCCTCCCATTTCTCCTCATGTTTTTCCACTGCCATGCATTCAGTTTCTTAATATATTTGCCCAAGGTTCTCCAAGTCTTCTAAAAAGCCAAAAATACAGCAAAAGCATGAATATGATCAGATCCACAAAACTTCATGATAGTGCACAAAAAAAAAAACCACCTGAGAGACCCTGAAGAGAAAATCTGAAGACATTTTTCTTTCTGTTTTCTCAGCTACTCTGCATAGTGACGTGTATAAGCTGCTGGGATGATTGAACATTGACAACATACAGGGACATGCAGAAAGTTGCTTGGGAAAGGCAGGCAAGGTAATGAAACAAAGCCTTCCAAGTCAAAGGATCAGCTCAATGCTCTGCGCGCGAAGGAACAAATCTCTCCCACAGCATTCTCCTCTTCTTTAAACAGTTGTTTAGATCTACTAGAGATGTGAAAACCTGAGATTAATTTCTTAGACACTGAATGACATGAATGACAGCCATTCCATGTAACCCCTCAAAAATTACTGTCCTGCTTTCTCAGAGAAAAAAAATAATAAATTGCTGTATCATAAAGCATGCCTGCCTGTAGCATGTAGACAGGAACAAGCTGCTTTGCCCTGCGAGACAAGCAAAAGCCATACAACCATGGTTACCGCAGCACCGCGCCCAAGCTCTCACGATACACCCTGAGCAGAACGACATTACCCGGGGCCCAGTCCACGATAATGCAATCCTGTGGCCTTGTCTCAGCTCTGGAAGCAGGAAGCACAAGTCAGTATCAGTATGGAACAAATCACGTAGACATATTATGTACTTATGAGCCACTGCAAGGAACAGAGCTACTACTTCCATGTCCATCATGCTATGTGATAGATATGACCAGACACTCTTTTCTTGAAGAGCTTTTTTATTTTGTGATGGTTTTTGCTCTGCTTGCCAATACTAGCTCCAACTCCACCAATCCTGAACTTGCTCTTCTCTTAAACATCCATTTTCTTTGCTATATTCTCGCCTGTCCTAGAATTTGCAGTGGAAAAGAGAACCAGTCTGAAAATGAGGTTATCGCACATTCTCTCTCTCTCTCTTCTCCTGCTGCTTACTAATCTGTGCCATTCCTTAGTTGAGCTGAACCCACACCTGCAATTTCAGCCTTTTTTCTTCCTACTTTTGACTCACTCCTCAAACCTTTTCTTTTGTATCTATTTCTTTCTCTGCAATAGAATGCAAATATTTATTCCAAGAGAAAGCGAGAAAACATAATAACCATTTCACATTCTCCCTTCCCACTCTCTTTCTCTCCTTTATAGCTCTCCCTTCTTCCTCGTACAATAGATGCAAAACACATCTGTCCCACTCTCTCCTTGCCTCACTCGCATCAGCCCATACCTCACATCTCCTTTCTCCTCCCGCTCTGACAGAACAGCTGGAGAGCCAATAAGTCTTTTCTGTGTTTGGAAATCTACTTCTGACCCCTCGATTCTCTAACTACATTATTCTTCCTGTCCTCCTTTCACCTCTAAGCTTATTATGCTCTGCTTGATAACAAATTACACTTTTGTCTCTCACTTCAGCGTCAGTTTCCTTCATCTGTCCCTTGCAATACAGTGAAACTATTCTCACTAAAATGTCTAAAAACCTTTTACTATTGCAACATCACAAATTAATCATTTCCATCATACATAACCCTTTTCTTCATAAAAATTAAAATGTTCTTCTGCTTTTGAAGCATTCACTCTCTGACTTCCATGACTTTCCCCTCTCAACACTGCCCATCCCTCCTGTACCAATCCCTTCACAGAGTACTGGTGGGCTCCTTATTCTTCCTTTGTCTTCCAGCAGGTCTCCACTGAGCTGAATCTTTTGCTGCTGCTCTTATATCTGAGAATTTTACATTCAGTTCCTGAGAACAGGTCTCAAATACAGTAGATTTACATCTAAACAAAAAATCTCATTCTATCTGACACCTCTTGCCACTGAGTAGCTGTTAGCTTCAGCTTGACACAGCCAGAACAGAATTTAGATCTCACCACTCCTACCCTCTTTTCTCTGTCTCCTCTCTTGATCACCCTGGACAGCATAATCAACTTGTCCATCATTTGGATATAAAACAGTATGATAAACTACTATGTCATCTTTGCCAGTATCTTCTCTCTTAAACAATTCATTCAGGTTACACCTACATTCAAATGATTCTTCCTGCCTTGCATCCCTAGGACAATGTCTGCTCTAAATATCTTCAGAGATAAAGGTTTGTCTGGGCCTTCATCTTATATTAGTTGTATTTTCTTATTTTTCTTTTTTGACAAACATTTTCCTAATTGTTCACACTTTCCCAGAAGTTCCTTCTTCTATATTGTTATCCTGCTTTACTCTCTGCATCCTTCTATGCACCATCCTCCATTCCAAATTTAAGTATTGGGAACAACTCATCTCTGTTTCCAGGCTCCACTGTCTTATATACGTATACCAAACTGCATCCTACTTGCTGTCACACCATTTGCTCACATTTCTAGTTGGTTCATGATGCCAGTATCCATTTACGAAGCTTTCAACAACCAGCCTGTATTTTCATTTAGGCCAGTTTCCACACCTGAGTAAGGAACCTTCCAAGTTCTTGCAAAATTACTACACTGCCATCTAAATATCATCTTAAAAGCTTCCTTGCTACAGTTCTAAGAAAGTCACTTTCGTTTAGGCTAAAGTCAACAACATTGAGCCACTAAGTGCTTTTGTTTGTCAACATTAAAACTCCTGCTTCGTCATACATTAAAAAATTAGTTCTCTACAGCACAATTTCACAACACACACAAGCACACACCCTTCCTCCCTTTGCTGGTATCCTGCAGAGTAGTATCTAGTGCCTGCTGATGAGACTGCTAGACATTAGGATCATGCAAATAATAATACTTCCTCCTCAGACATTGCAGTAACAGATCAATTACTTATATTCTTCCAGATCACTGTCCTCTAACTATCTTCATTATCAGACCCAAACAAATAAGATTTTGGCTCTGTCAGTGTTTGCTGTGGTGGCATGGGTCCAACAAACTTTTCAGATGTAAATCATCATATCATCCTGTCTCAGTAAGACACAACTAAAAGCAGCTTAAAAAACAACTGAATATGCTATCACATGACAATCTACCTAATCTAGACAATCACAAGTGGCCACCTGAAAGCCACCTGAGGACAGGATACTTATCAGAGATTAAAAAGTGAACACGCATAATGATTTACATTTCTTTACATCTCAGCTTCCATTCTGACTATTTCAGCTCAAAATGATGACAAGCTCAAGTCACCTTATCCTGTTACTGGAGAGGTCCAGTCTCATCCTCTTTTGCCTTGCTAGAGAATTTTGATCCAGCAAACTTCCCGACAACTATTGATATGACATTAGCAGTGCTCAATCCAAAAAATCCAAAGCAGTGTTCAAATTCCCAGACTCTGCCTGCCCTCTATGTCTAGTCCTCTGCAGTAGGAAAAGGAAGAGAAAGAATGACTGGACAGAAAACATGAAACACTGTATAACAGAAACAAATGTAAACAAAATAAAGAACATAAAGAAGATCACACAGAATCAAACCCCACGAACTCTTGCCCTTTGCCAGTCACTCATGTCTTGATGCTACTTCATCAGCCACTCTTCTGTCTCTTGTGCTGAACACCTGCTCCCAGGGAACGGAAAGGGAAGCCAGCCTAACCCCCTGTACCATGCACAGCTCTGTCACAATACAACTGCTTCCGTTTCACAGATGATTCACGAGGGGCCCGCGGACTAAGTGAAACTGCACGAGACAGATACTGGAACCAGCAGTTGTGCAGAACCTGGAACTGCTCTTGGCAAGTTCTTTGCTGGACTTTACTTCTGTCTGATGCTCCCTCTGATCTGGGAAAACTCCCCTTCTCTTTTTGCCAAACAGCACACACTTTGTAAATATATGAACACAGAAATCAAAAAGGTGGAAGACCAAATAATTGTAAATTCTAATTACTGTAAAGAAAACAGAGAGACAGGAATACGTGTTGGGCTTAAGCACTGTATTATTAATACAGTTTAGTAAAATATGAAATGAAATTACTGAATAATATGCAAAACATTTCAGAAATAAGGAAGACATTCCTATGAGTACAAGACCAAGCGCAATGAGAAAGCTCACTTCCCCAGCAACATCAGTGGCTTTCAGGCATAACTTCTAAGGAGCCATACAAAAAGTTACGACAAAACCAGTCCCTTAAAATCAACCATAGAAAGGGACACAGAAAAGAAAAATAGAGAAATTATTCATGCCACAGTTGATTTTCCTGTGTTCCGTATCAGTTTCAAGTATCTATGCTAGATTCTTCCTTCAATTTGAGTCAGCTTAGTCAGCTGCATAGCACTGCAATTAAAAACTGGGCCATTTTTACCCTCTTAACATCTACCCTTCTCATTCAGCAGGAGAACCAGCAAAGATTTCTTGCTACAGACTTGCTAATAGACCTCTGTCAAACACCCTTACTGTGTCATGACAACATTTGCCATGGATTTTTTTTCATATTAATTACTTAAAGACACAAGCTTCACCTGGCATCCTGCACCATTAATTCCTGAATCAGCTTTTTCAAAGATGAGCTGAAGAACTTCTGCGCCAAGTTGAACTTGAAAGACAGAAAGATGCAGTAACTTAATCCACGCCCATACACACAAAAAATCTTTCTTGCTAGTTAGTCCAAAATCACTCTTAATAATGAATAATCATGGTATTCAGATAAACTTGTGTTGGGGTTAACTCTTTAAGAAACGTTCATAACAACAATACTATTTTTACTGAAGGTGATCAGTAATGCATGTAGTGACTACCAGAAACTTTCACTTTGACTATCAGAAACTTATGCTTTCTGCCTACAGGACTCCTGTGATTCACAACTTAAAATGTAATTTGAAATGTTTTCTTAAGGATTTTCCACTGCTTTCATCTCATTCATACACCACAGCCTTGGTAAAATGGCTAGTATTTTTTTTGCCCAAAGGTAAAACAGAAGCTGATAATGTCCTAATTTTTAATTAACTAGAAAAAAGGCCTATTTCAAAGAAATTACTCCACAGTGGAAATTGTTCAGCTCTTGTGTAGTCTCGTTTTAACACACAGAAATGTCTATTTCATCTATAAACTAGTAATTACAGAAGCAGATCAACAAGAAGACACACGTGTTTTTCTATCTAAATCAAAATTAGATACACGAAGTCATTTACTTTCTGTAGCGACAGCAGGGCTTGGGGTACCCTCTAGTAAACACATAAATTTCCCTCTTTCTCAAGTCTGGTTATAAATTACAACTAGTAGAAGGAATGTCAGAGACAGATCCTGAGTGACAGTGCTGGCAGTTGACAGGGAATCACACATGGTTTCCCCACACATAATCAAAATAAGGTACCTTAAACAACAGGAGATCTAACCTCTTCAGAATAACTGTTGCACAAATAATGCACTTTATCAAGATATGTGCACCTAACAAAACCAGATTTTTTTTTAATTAAGTCATTTACAGTACAACAGTTTTAGATACATATTCAAAAAATATCAAAATCTTTATTCAAAACACAGAATGTCTGATCAGAGAGCCTTACCATTACTCCTCTCCTTTTATCCAGTGTGTGGGATGAAGAACTAAAGGACAGGTTTCAGAAAATAACTATGCAACTATGAAGATAAACTACAATTCTGACTAAATTTTCTGGGTGCTATCATACATAATGTTTCATTCTTCCTCTGTCATCATTCCTTGAAACACATTAAATGAGGTGACAGCCATAACCAGGAGACATGCCACCCCCTTGCAGAAGCTGTCCATATAAAAAAAATAAAAATATCAGAGTTTATCATGCATAGAACTGATCAGTCTCTTACACACCAGAATTCAATCCCACTGTCATTTCTCATCCTGAACAAAGACCCCATGGGGACCTCTGCTTACAGTTCTTATTCCCAGCATAAAGATAAGAATGGTAAGAAAAAGTTTCTCTTGAAAAGAGCCCCAGTTTTGTGTCCTGCCAATTCTCAGTTCCTTCACTCATAAAACACCACAGAATATTACATGTGTTTGAGAATCAGTATCTCTGGAAGACTATATCAGCTTACAGAGAAGAGACAGAAAATTATACAACATTCAACCCTCTCTTTTGCCCACTGCAGAACCAAAACAAACCCCAAATCACCAACTATGGTGGTCTAAATTCAATAACCTCACTTCTTTCTTTTGAAGTATGTGTTTAAAACCTTGTTAAATTTTCTTTCCCTCTCAGCCCTTTATAACATTCCCTACTACCACAAAAAGGTGGAAGATGAAGGTGGTAAGTAAAACAAGAATGCTTTTATTCTTTTTTGTTTAGTATGTTTTTAAAGGAGACAAATAGCATCCTGGGCAAACCACTCGTAAACAAAAAAACAAAACAAAGCAAAACAAAATTAAATAATTAAAGTTAACTCCAATCTCTATGCTTACATTAACCAGCTGGTTTTTGTCTTATTGCACAATCTCCCCATAATAATTTTAGTTTTCTTCCTCTTGCTTTTCATAAAGTAGAATGCTGTATGTCACATCTTTTTCCCCTTCAGAAATGTTTCTTACCACCACCTAACCATCTTAACTTCTTATTTTTCCAAGAATTATAAAAGCAAGATATTTTTCTGAAGAATTAAAAAGATACTGAAAGCAAATCTAATCAGTATCCCTTTAATTTTGTTCTTATGTTGCCAAATGATTTATCAAAAAACTTTCCATCAGATATTTGTGTGGGAAGTCAAAATAGGAAAAAATATATTGTAAACAATTATCCAATAGATTTAAAAACTCCAGTTGGCACATCTAATCATAAAGTAAAATGGTCAAGTTCGGGGTGGAACAATAAAAATCTCTTAATACAAAAATCAGAAAAACAGTTAGAATTTTTTACATAACATTCTTAATCTGAAACAATAATGAATCGGTATGGTTAGTGAAAAGATTATCTAAGACAAAGCACACACATCATCAGAGTGAAACTTCAATAATAGAAACCCACTGAACTGGGAAACTGAAGTTGACTATAACACCAAGTACCCAGACACAGACCTAAATCCCACAGGTCATATTTAACTGCTGTAATTCACAAAGATAATTCACAGGACACCTTTTGCTCCTTTACAGCCTGTGTGTACCTACAACCACTCACAGCACTCAATGCCTGCACATTACTAAGCCAAATATTAATACAAGTTCTGTATGCAAAACTGAGAAAAATCCCATTCTTCCTTATTTTCTCAAATACTGTATTAAGTAAAACACATCCTCCAAAATTAATCTATAATCATTTACAGGTTATGGCTGATAATAACAGAACACTGTACCTTCATCAGGCACACAGTAATTGTAATGTTTTACAGAACACAAACTCTCAAATACAGACTTCTTTTACTATGCCCGCTATCTGCAAGAAAATCTTCAATACCTTAAATATGCCATTCAACCTTTTAAAATTCAACATAAATTCTAAATGCTGCTCTAATTCTGATAACCCCTCTTTTAGCTAAGCTGGTTGCTTGGTAGTGATTTGTCAGATAAGTTACACAATACAGTTTCTGTTTCCTGATTAGATAAGCAGATAAGTTTGTTGTTTTTTTGTTGGTTTTTTTTTTTTTTCTGGCACAAATATTTGTGTATAAAATTTCTAATTTTCTGTGAACACTTGGAACTTTGTAATCCCCTCTCTACAAATCCACCTGCCAGTAAAAGTCAACCATGGGCAGATTGCATTTGCTATAGGAAAACTCAGAGTAAATATCAGCATGCACAAAGCAATTCTGCCTAGAAAACTGAACAAACGTTCAGGAAATTTCTCTCCCTCTATGCTGCCTACATATACACTGCAGAATAAAGGAAGGCAGTGAGCAATATTTCTGTGTCTTTACTTTTACCCTTCAGATGGGGCACACGGCCTCAGGGATCTCTTGCATTACAAAAATGAACAGCAGAGTCTGACTGTGACCCCTCTGCCCAGGGATGCAAGTATCAAACCCTTGGGCAGGAAGAGGCTTGGCAGGCTGTGCTCCTACCCGCCACCTCCAGGAAATGCTGCTTCCCACGTCCCTGCCTGGGCCAAAGCAAGGAAGAAGAGCAGCCTACCACCTAAATACACATGGTGCACAACCAGAAAGGAGGCAGGGAAGCAGAGATCAGGCTAACTAGAATCACTTTTTGCCACCTAACACCGTTGTTTTTCTATAAAACCAAGGTGAAACACCTTGTCAGGGTCTGAAGACCAACAGATTTCCACTCTTTAGCTCCCACAATGCTCTGCGCCCTGTTTCACTCATCTAAAAAGCCTTTTTGCTAAACTGCTTACAAAGGAATGGCCGCATAAACCTGGTCACGTCAACTGAAGATGATGAAGTGCAGACAAATATGAGAAGAAGTAAGCAGAGAGAGATCAGGTTTTACACTGTCTTTATCAAACAGGACAGTAATTTTTGATACTCAAAATCCTGTCCGTCTGTTGACCCTGGTTACTTGATACAAGTAGGTTACAAGTAACATTTGATTTTTCTAAGACACCACCTACAATCTCCTGGCACCACAGATGCCATTAAAAAGGTCGGCTCAAGTAAGATAGTAAAAAAGAGTTGGGTTTTGTATTCAGACCTATTATAGCCACAACCCTCATCTATGAACCAGGCAAAAAAATTGAATATGTTGCACTACACGTGAGCAAGGTCAGAGTAAAAGCACAAGCATTTCTGCAAATACATGAGAAATGCTTCCTGCAGATCAATCTAACTCTTGAAATTTTTCCCCCACCTTTATTAATAAGGACTGTGAGGCCCAAGGAAGATTTACAATGGGTGTTCTGACATACAGATGGGTGTGGTGAAAACACCTGTATTAACAGACTGCCTAAGTGAATATAGTAGAAATATTTCGATATACACTAATTTATTCAAACTTCATGGAAGTTCTTTCTAAGTGATCTAACACAAGTTACTACTTGAAAGCAATAACATCCCGAGGGCTTTTTATTTTCTAAATATAACAGTCAATTTTGGGGTTTTTTTACACAGTATTATGACATAAGTACTATAAAAGCCAGTAAGTGCTTCACACCTGTCACGATCATAATGTCAGCAATGACATTACGCTTTGTTTGGAAGTAATTTTTCTGGATAGTGAGTTTAAATAGAGCTCCTTTGATGGAGTCCCTGACCCCCCAAAAAACAAAACAAGACCAGAACTGATAATTTAAACTGAATCTTTCTAAGAAAGAATTTGCATATGATGTATAACTAAGGAGTAGAGACGCTTCAATCTTTATGACCCAAGCTTATAATAGGAATTTGTGTTCAAGGACTTCTATGCTCAAAACATTTTATCTCAACAAATTAAGCTCCTTATGAAGGCACAGCTGAAGTAGCAAAAATTTTGTTCAATTATTTTTGAATCAACATTACTGATAGATGTACAGAGCCTTGAACCGTTTACCTATAAATAACTACATGAAAATCCCAGTTCCGCTGCTAACTTATCTTTGAGCTGACAAAATAGAGAGGTTCAGGCACGTAAGTAAGAATCAAGATAGGAACACAATCATGCTTGGCATCTCTGTAAAGGTCTTTCAAAAAGGAAGCTTTATGGTATTTTAAATAACTTTAATGTGCACTCCACGCAACTTCGTAGTTTATCACACAAATCTATATTACTCATTAATTCATTCTTTTTTCAAGAGCTTGTTTAGAAAACATAAGATTCCTTTGAGCTGCCAAGACGCTCAAAATCGAACGCACGTGTAATGACAACTGTAATGCAATGAGAAACTTAACATCATTTCAGAATATATATTATGACATTACAGGTAATAGTGGGATTTCCCTTAGCACGAGTAAGTCACTCCAAAATTTCACTACGATGGGATTGTTCGTTATTTCTCACGACAGAGAGGTTGTGTACCTAAAGCACTCTCTTAACGAAACAGAAACAAACACAAAGCTACTTGAAAAAGCATCCTGAGCCATTTCACTAGTTGCATTAGGTGTCACCTCAGCATGATGTTAATGACAGACATCACAAACAAAATGTTCCTCCTCTCACAGCTGACAGAGCCGTGATGGACCTGGCGTATTGGCAAATATCACGAACCTGGAATTTGCCTATTCACACTGACGGCACCAGAAGAACTTATGGCCCAAATGACTAATTTTATTTGTTTTTGCATAATATGCACGAGTTAGTGTAACCTAAGATATTATTTGATGCTGGCTGCTCAGTTGACTGTAGGTCACACTCAGCAGTGCAAACAAAGACTAAAATGCGTTTTGAGCTGCAGTGAATGAACTCAAAGATGGTAACAAACCCTTTCTCACTGCAAGGGACAACATCTTCACTAAGTTGCTAATAATAATATAACGTTTAAAGTTTATACACTTATCTTCACGAGCAACTGAAATGTTGCACCAAGGGACAGGGTCCACAAAAAATTCAATATGGCCACTGATGACTGTCTTTTGCCTCAAAATTGTCTTATGTTTTACCACGTCTGTCAGTTGCATGTATACACCTGTTATGCCCGTACTTCAAAAGAAGTTGACACAGCGACAGTCATCTGCACGTATCCAACCCTAAAACGTTCTTCACGGCAGAGAAATCCATATGCTATCAGACCACTCTGTCAAGGCCAAACCACAGTCATTCATAACCACCAAGAGACAGACAGGTAGTGAGAGGTGTGCCAGTACTATCCACTTACCTTCTTTATTAAGCCTCATAACCTCCCTGCTTTTTCCACCCTCCTTTCCAGTCTCTTCCACATCTACACCTGCAGAAGAGAAGCAGAGTCAGGAAGCGCCGAGGGCCCTGAGGTGTGCATTTATTGTTTGGCGAGGGGAGGAGGAGAGGTGAGGAGGTGAGCAGTGTTTCTATTTGCAACAGCAAAAGCACAATGGTCGGAGCATCTGCCAGGGAGCGGAACCGCCGGGCCCCCCGCGGCAGCACCCTCGCCCCC